>JAFVLL020036110.1:0-15075 GCA_021397915.2 Tor tambroides | reverse complement strand
ATAATACTGTAAACCTTTTTACAGTATTTTACTGGCATCCAGCTGCCAGTAAGTTACTGTAAAATTTACAGTAATCTTTTTACAGTGTACTTTTATGCTCTGCACAAACATTGGATTGATTTTAATAACTTTAATATACTTGAATTATGCTCCATACACTAGGAATATACAAGTATCAGATCGGGACTCGGTATTGATACTCAATATTCACTTGGATCAGGGGCACAAAAGACCTGATCGGAACATAATTGACATTGACCAAATTTGCATTTTGCCCTGCATGAAGTCACAGCACATGTGTCGTACATGTCAATATGTGCATGGTGACATTCATGTTCTTTTACAAAGGCAATATAAAATTAAGTGCATGTATGTTGTTTGTGATTATGAACATTTGCAAATTCAGAATGAATTTCATTACAATGATTTTTGCAGAGTGTTGCTTTACTGATAAAATCAATCTTTAAAACAGCATTTTTTAAATAAAACCTCAGACAGAAAACAAACACTGAATGCATGACTGTCGATGTCTATCGCAGCACCAGGCTGATTTTCAGTTGCACTGCTTATGTCGGTGTTTGACCAAATGAGGTTTTGTTTGATTCTAATGAGGAACTGGTGTTGACAGCAGGACAATGGCACAATTCAGTCTTGCTAATTAGAACTAGAGTTTTTTTGGCCGCTTTCCTGGATGCTTCACAAAAATGGTTTGTAGCTCCACCAGTCGGATCACAGAAGAACACTGAACAGTCCATTATTTACACAGAAGTGGTTGTATATCAAAACTTTGATAACACAGGTGGCTAACAAATAATTCAACAACCACTTGCAGGCCACTTTTTGTCCTACTACTCACAGTTTCGAAAAAGTGGCACAGTTTACATGCATTACTGTGGCTCCAATGTCGCTTTAATGTAGACAGTTCTGACTACTTACTAATTTCTATACATCAGTTTCTCTGCCGCCCATTTCTGCTCTTGTGGGATAGTGAAAGAGCGGCAATATGCTGGGTCTTGCCTTGCTGGACCAATTAGAGATTAAAAGTATGTTGTTGTATTATTTATTAATAGCTCCAGATATTATGGTTATACATGCTGTAGGTCTCCCTCCTGCCTTCCCTGAGCTTCAAAGCAATTAAAGTCGTGCAATGAAACCAGGCTGGTCATGCAAGGCTAAACCTACAGATTCATTTATTCTTTAACTGCTATCTTAGGCCTCAGAGACCAGGGGTTGTAGTTTAATCTCACCCGGGTCAAGCACTCACCCGTGGTGGCTGTAATCCAGTGGTAAGAGCCTTAGCATTGCTCACATGTCAGTCCAGTGATCCTTTACAAAAACGGGCTGCAGCAACTCAGTGTTACTATATGTGTGCTGTGGTACGGGGAAAATTTGCCAGTAACGTCCCTTACAGTACATCTGTCATGACAACTCTTGGAGAGTTTAGCATGGTAATATACATGGCAATATTAATGTGTTTGGTCTTGGCGGAATAGATCTGCTGCGCTTCTGCTGCGGCGGCAGAGCAAGTACCGAGATTGCTTCTGCCTATACATCCACAGACATGCCAATGAGTGTGTAGGAAACACTGCTATTGCACATATAATATATAGAAAATATCCCCCATATATAACATATATGAAATAACCCCATAGCAGATCTATACATGTGGAGCTGGGGAAGGTGGAGGGTTTCTGAAGCACGCTGCAACTGCTACAGCAATTACTGGTCAAGTATTTGGATGTTGAGCAGCAGCTCATTGGCTGCTGACGAGAAAGAAACCAGTCACCTGCGCCATGTGAATAATGTTGTGATTCTGTCTGATTCAGTTAGACCCTATCGGCCTGCACCATTTAGAGTTTCATGACAGAACTTTGTATTGAAAAACATGTTTGTATTTATTAATACACATTGTACTGTATATTAAGAAAAACATCAGAAGTGCATGAGCCAAGTGTCCGGTTTTGGCAAGTGCTGCTTGGTGTTTAATGCTCTTGAACCTACATTTTACTCTTATTACTGTTATGAATTGAAAGTCTTGAAAGTTACGTCACCTTTATTTATATAGTGCTTTATACAATAGAGATGGTTTCAAAGCAGCTTCACAGTGATAAACAGGAAAATAACAGAATCATTGATGCAAACTTCAAATCTGAGACAAATCCAAGTTCTGCTTTAAAGCAGCTCTAAAAAGACAATAGTGTCATTATTCAGCTCAAGTTCAGTGTTGGTTCAGTTCAGTTCAATAACAGTTAATTCATTATGAAATGAGTTCAGTTCAGCTATGAGCAGCTCTACAGAAAACAATAGTGTCATTGTTCTGCTCAAGTCAGTTGAGCTTCTCTCCTGTGCACATTTCTGTTTCACAAAACAAAAATGTTTGTCTTAAGCATCATTAAACTTTACAGACTTCACTGAGCAAAAGAGCTTGCAGAAAAAAAAGCACAATTCTGACAAAAAAATATGCATTTTCATAAAATGTTGGACATAAAATGATGTCCTATAATAACAGCAACTAAAATTATAAAGAGTTCCTCACATTTACAGGGAAAAAAATACACTGTGTTCAAATGTGTGATTGTGTTTTTTTCATACATGTGACTTACAGCATATATGACAACACTTCAGTTGTGCTGCTTTCAAACTGCGTGTAATGTTTTTATGCTTTTAAAACAAATTAGCCAATAAGAAAACTGATTGGCTAAGTATTTTTTTTTTTTTTTTCTCTTAAGTAGTTTTTTGGAATTACTACTTTTTGGTTCAATGACTATGACCCAATGTCAATGCTTTTTAAAGTTTTACAGTACGTGTGGTAGTTTGAATCCCATTAAAAGTGCAGTACTTTTCAGTACTATTATGTTTCATCCAATTTACCACACTTGTACTGCAGCTAAAAACTTCATTTACATTTTTAAGGGATATATTGATAAATCCAAACTCTGCCTGCATTTAAAAATAAGGTGTGATTGTTTTGCCACACAATCAAACTACAGTTCAAAATGATTCAAAAGTGAAGCAACTCAATAATGGTACCATGACAGAAGTTATCATTTAAAAAGTACTGAAAAATGCTGACATTGGTGCATTTTGGAACGTTTTTTGCCATATTATCATTATTGCATACAAAGTCTAAAATTACAGTTATGCAGATAAAAACTTTCAAAGATTATGTATTGTGTGGTCCAATACTATATGCACTAAAATGATCCAGTAGTGACTATGAATTGGAATGAAGCACTGGCATGCTTGGGTACACACAGATTAAATGTGCATGAAGATAAAAGCTAATGTGTCTAAGCAGGAGGAACCACAGGAGGCTGTAGTGCTCCTGGGAACACTGCTGGCTTTAATGCTTTCCCTTCAGTAACAATTCAGCCCAAGGGGAAAATAATTGACAGAAATCTATTGAGAAGAACTTGGAATCCATAGTCACACTCCATACTTATTTGCCTCATTTTATTTAATCTTAAAGTTCACTATCACTTTTGCCTGTGGTTATGTATCAATTTTGTACATTTCATTTCAAAGATTTACAAATTTAGTTAAGGTAATGTGTAACGTAGTCAGACTCAAGACACAGACAGGTTAGAATCAAACAGACGGGTTTATTGTACAGATGTAAGTGAACAGTGGAAGCAGGCGAGTAATGGCAGATATAGAATCTTGAACTTGAATGGAGATGATACTGATGGAGATATTCTCTGTTACCAGGTTGAGAGATCGTGGGATGACAGAATGAGTTTCCAGGAGCTGGTATCGGGAATTGGATACAGGTAGGTAATTGTAACAAACACACAGGAACACAAGGAGTAGACCAGGGGTGCCCAAACTCGGTCCTGGAGGGCCAATGTCCAGCAGAGTTTAGCTCCAACTTGCCTCAACACACCTGCCTGGAAGTTACTAGTATGCCTAGTAAGAGCTTGATTAGCTGGTTCAGGTGTGCTTAATTAGGGTTGGAGCTAAACTCTGCAGGACACCGGCCCTCCAGGACTGAGTTTGGGCACCCCTGGAGTAGACGAAGAAGATCAGGAAACTTGGAACAGAAATGCAGGTAAGTAGCTTGACATACGAGTTGAGTCCGTTTCCACAACGGCGACCAGACAGTGTGCTTGTGTGAACTGTGTGCTCTTATAATGTGGTGCTGGTGATTAGTGAATGACGGTCAGGTGCGTGTGATCAGAACTCCGGTGATTGGGATCGCTGATTGGTGGAAGAGCCTGGTGTTTCCGTGACATAATGTTATTTACATTCAGTCATGTTTTATTAATGATTTCATGTATTGTTATTGTTATTCCTGGTTATATTTATTGACTGTGAGTTTATCAAAGTAAAGAACAGTCAGATTACATATGAGTCTACTAGTCTGAGTACTTTAATTTAGTCAGTTGTTTTGGACTATTTTGGATTAACCCATTTTTGTAACAAAAACATGGTTCATATGATTGATATAGAAAATATTTTTATTTTCAGTGAGGACTAAAACAGTGGCTCTCAAGCACGTGGGCCCTGCCAACTTTAAGGGGGATCTGATGAGTCTTTAAATTATTTAAACTACTGTAGTTTAAATGTCTCTAAGACCCCTATTTGTCCGAGACAATATTTTAAGACACTATTTAAGACACTGCCTAGGCTCTGTATGTACCTCTGATACTTTGGTTGGTAATAAATTGAAACAACACATATAATTGTCAGTTTAATTTTATGCACATCTTTAATTTTGTTTTCCTTTAGAGTTGAAGGTTTGTTTTCAAATGTTCTGAAGGATTATTTCAGTGCTGCCTATTGGAGGATCTAAGGATCCTCAAATGCAAAGCGTGTGTATTTCGCTTTAAGAGAGCAAGCACACATTTGTGTTGTATTTTAATTTCTTTATTCCTTTTAACCATATAACAATTTAAACCATTTACACACACATATATATATATATATATATATATATATATATATATATACATACACACACACACACACACACACACACACATGGGACATGGTTGTGAAGCAGTAATTTTCCATTGTTTTTGCTTGTGAAATAATAATACTTGTTGGATTTGTGCTGGTCAGATGAAGTCTGAGCATTGGAACATATGCAACTGAGGTTATTTATGTCTCCTGCTTCTGCTCTTCTCTGGCTTTGCTCAGTCAATTCTTGGCTGATAGAAGAATGTTAGTACCTCACTGTTAACAGGTTTTGGGTATTAACTTTGCTGACTAGTTGTTCTGTTACCAGACAAAACATATATTTTCTGACAGGATCTGGCATCCTGGGCTGGATCTGATATTTCTGGCATGGATACATGATATAACGCTATGATTGACTGTTCCATATTGCATTTACCTCTGCTTTTCACAGTTTGGTTTGCTGTAACTTGCAAGGAAAGATTGAGCACAAGTCTTCAGACAGCAGACAACACTCAGAAAGTGTCCTGGAACTAAACCATACCATGTTGGTTCATCTGGTCAGAGGAGAACTGGCCCCCGACTGAGCCTGGTTTCTACCAAGGTGTCTCTCCATTTCTGTCACCTATGGAGTTTGGATTCTCCAGATGAAGATGTGTCCAGCTTCCACCGATGTTGTAAACTCATTAGGATGCTGAGTCACATTCAAGAAATAACAGACACGACGGCCCATCATGACCCAGTTAACTCACCTCCAGCACAACAAGATTCCCCTGGGTCCCAGTGGCACTGCCTTCAAAAGCACAGGTTATTTTGAGTGATTGTAAGAGAGTGATCTCAACACATGAGCATCAGAAACAGACAGACTGACTGTCATGAATAAATCATGAGTGTTCCTCCTGAAAAGGCCAGAATTATCCTGCATTAAGCACAGCGTGGTCATCGTCAAGGTTCATTACACAACTATGCATACTAAAGCACAAATATAGACTTTCTCTGAGGTTCTTCCTTTACCCTTTCATAGAAAAAATAAATATTTTAGAAGACAAAATAATCTCCTCAGAAGCATATTTGAACTATAAATTACTGTTCTGAGGAGCGCCAAAAAAAAAAAAAAAAAATTAAAAAAATAAAATAAAATAAAAAATAAACATATACAAGCTTGCATCCACTGCTGATTCAATATATTAACATACATACTATAAAATTTTAAAATCCAAAAAGATTTTAGTGGTAAATTCATTCATAAATGAAAGCTAGATAGGACTGGTAAAAATCATGTTCACTGTTTTTTTGTTTTGTTTTTTTTTTTATTTAATTATCATCAAAGCTTAGCAAACATGTGATATAAATAAAACATCCTTGATTTTGTGGTGTACAGTTGATGAGCATGCTCTGTGTGTTTGTGTGTCTTTAACGTTATAACAGTTTCACGCTGTACTGTAAGATTTCTAATGGCAAATTAGGCAAAAGTATGTAACTGTGATAGAAATCAGCGTATGAGTGAAATTTTCTGTGAAACTGAGGATTCGTAAACATTTGTATGTTTGCATATTTTAGAAGCTCTGTGTGTGTGTGTGTATGTATGTGTGTGTGTGTGTGTGTGTGTGTGTGTGTGTGTGTACTTGTTTTTTCTATCCTGGTGGGGACTTAAACCTGAATACACACAGCCTCATGGGGACTTGTGTCACGGTGGGGACCTAAATTGCGGTCCCCACGGGTAAACAAGCTTATAAATCACACAGAATGAAGTTTTTTGAAAATGTAAAAATGCAGAAAATTTTCCTGTAAGGGTTAGGTTTAGGTATAGGGTTGGTGTAGGACGATAGAAAATACGGTCTGTACAGCAGAACAACATTATGCCTATGAGAGTCCCCACAAGGATAGCAGAACAAGTGTGTGTGTGTGTGTGTGTGTTGATAGCTGTGCTCTTGCAGCCTGTCTCAGAGCTGTAAATAGATAGCTTGGTTGTGCTCTCACAGATCCCCTGCACAGGAGATGCAATCTACTATTCTGCCACTCAAACCTGAACCACACACACACACACACACACACACACACACACACACACACACACACACACACACAAAAAAATCTCTTGCTCTCTCTTCTCGATAGGAATATTAAACATCTTCCATGTCCCACATGTTAGTCCTGGGACACACTAGACAATTTTCAAATCTTAACTGAATTTAAAACCATGGGAGGCCACAGACAAAGACAGTTTCAACTGATTTTCAGCCTTATAATCCTCTGATTGCACACACTAGATGATTTGACCAGATCGCAAGACCACACTCTTGTTGATTGTAAGAACAATTTCACGCAGTGACACAAGATCTCATGGAAACTCACGAGATTAAACGTGACTAGAGAAGAAATACATGGAGGACAATCAACATCGTCAGCTGGCTCTCCTGTCATGCATTCTGTTTTATAGTGAAAAACAAAATAGAAAAAAAGAATATGGGTGATGGTCTATCTCAGTATTCTACTTGCATTGCCTGTTTGTAACTGCCAAGTTTCAGCTATAAGGCCGGTACACACCAAGCCAACTACAAAGAACTAGCGGCGACGAAACCCGACAGTGTTATCGCCTCACCTCGGCAGCATTGGAGAAAAAAGCTGCACATGAACACACTGCACAGACTACGGCTGACTGCAAACTAAACACGTTCTGCGCCTGCGCGAGAGGAGTTAGCTGTCTATATCAGCAGCTATCAATAGTAAATATCCATCATTCAAATGGAGAAACCGAAACAAAGATGTACGAGATAAACACAGATATATGAAACGTAAACAGAGCAGCACTTGCTTACCATTTTGAATATCAGTTATGTTGATAACTTTCTTCATTTTAAGCGGCTCATGTTGTTATGATAATATTCACATATTGGAATGCTTGGGTACGATCAAGTAACATTAGGACAGTCTTCTGTTTGTGCCACCTTCATTTACTTACTCGTTTTCATCCCTTTCGCTTTAATTCTCTGGCACTGACTCGTTTGCGAAACTAGGCATCCAATTAGAGGCATCTAGGCATCTCACTCTCCTCGATGGCAACGATGGTCCCGGCAAACTCCTGCAGACGAGTGTAACACACCAAACAGACTAGCCCGATAGACGCGTGCCGACAGCCCTACGAGAACTGTCGGCTTGGTGTGTACCGGCCTATAGAAGCATGCAACAGTAGGTGATACTTACTTGCTCTCACTCGCTATCGTGGGTATCGGCCTTAAAATCTTAGTCTGTGGCCAGCCTTACGCCGGGCATACACTGTGCGATTTCTGTGCGATTTCAGCAAGGTATCAACTCACACTGTATGAGAAGATTGCGTTCGATGTAAAGCCAAAGCTCACAATATATGTGCTCACACTATATGTGTGAAATACTGGGGTTGCGCTTGCGCAGATGATGACACCATATTTGGACGATAGCCAGAGATATCTTTAAAAAAATAGCGGTGATATCGTGAGGATTTGGCATTTCCAAATAATGTATTAAATTATTACTATTATCATTATTATTATTATTATTATTATGGTACTTTTATTATTAAATTTATAGGTCTACTACAATTCATTTGCCCTGCAATAATTTCATAGCGCATTTACTGCACAACTGAGGCGCGGATATAAAAGATTAAATTCGATTACTCCTCACTGAAAATTATTTAAAACATTTAGATATATTCCACAATGAATAGGCCTATAATTAAAATTCTCAACCGTCTAGCAGATGTCCGGACTCCGAACACTGAATGTAAGGGGAACAGGTCAATTTATCTCAAAGGGAATCATATATGATTTTATAGGGAATTTGAACAGAATCACTGTTTCACGGCTGATCACTGGGTCGGCCAGCGATTCGTTGAACGAGCCGTACAACATCAACTCTGCATGGATATTAATATCCAAAATATAGTGAAAACACTATTAATTAGCACAGTAACAAGATCGGCAGTTTAAGACATTAACTTGTAAGCACAAAACACAAGATACTTCTCTTTTCAATATAAACAAAACTTTAACGGGAAAAAAACCTAAGACATACAAACTAATCTAACATATACGCACTCATACATTCACACAAGTTGCAGAAAGAGAGAAAGTCAGGAGAGAACGAGTTTAGGAGAGTGAAAATGTGAAATCCCAAGTTTACAGCAATATGTGCAATTGCTTAGACCTGAACAACCATCAATCAATTAATTAACCCTTGCATTGAGTTTCTCAATGAGGCTATTAATTAAATATTAAATGCACCAGCTCAGCTAGAATCTGGAGGTTATACTTGCATTGCCTTTGTGTTAAGGGAATTCCTTTTGTGTAGCGTTGTGCAGAAAGGGGTTTCCCAAGGTTGTTGATTGGCTGGAAGTTCAGTTGTCATTGAAGTGACGTCTTGGGAAGCCAATGGTTGGGCGTTGGCTGAAGAAAGATGCGGAGTTGTGGGCTGGTTGAAGTTGAGGCGGTCACGGACTCGGAGACACGGCAAAGCTTAACATCAGAACACGAAACTCTCAACGGAAAGAAAAGAAACTGAAGTAAAAGAAAGAGGCTGGACGAGACTAGATAGCGTTTCTCCACATGGTTTTGGAGGAGCAGCTGGCATGTAAGCCAGAGCACGCTCAAAGAGCTCTAAAAAGACAGCGGCCAAAGGAACGGCAAAAAGCAATGGCAAGAAGAACAGCATGGTTAAAAGTACAAAGCAAAAAGCCAATGACTAAGATCTAAAGCTAACAACATGGCTGAAAGCACAAAGCAAAAAAGCCATGACTAAAAGCAAAATTTGATGGTGTCCTGAGTATTTAAACTGGGCTGTTGGACACATCCCAAATGGTGTCCTTGACCAATTAGAAATGGTCTTTGCGTGGGGTATTGCTACGTTTCCATCCAATTTCATAAATCAACACGTAACCTTATCAGTCACATGGTCCGAATTTTCCCGCTCTTGCAGAGTATAATTTTGGACATGATTTCTATAACAAGAATATAATACCTTTTGCAAAGTATTGATTGATAGAAACGTTTAAAGCATGAATTTTCAAACTCATATATAGCCAACATGAATGTAATCCTATGAACTATTCACTGGTTATTCAAAATACATACACAATAAGTGATTAAAACATGATGAGCTAAATGTGTGGGTTACATACATATGGAGTCATGCATAGAAATGAGTAGTTGCTCATAAGTCCTTTTAGCAACATTTAGGTGCAGATATATATGTAACAGCAGTTTCTGTGGCATTCTGTAAAGTGAGGATGTTCTTTGTGAAGACCAAAAGGTCAAAAGGTTTTAGAAGGAATTTCAGTCTGGTCTTTGTCTTGGGTGGGGGGGAAACCCACCCAACAATGTTAATGATCTTTCTCCTGTGATGGTCATGATGTGCTGTGTCTTTGACCATTAATCTTAGTTACTTGCCCCAAAATTGATAATCTCCTTCCTGAGCTGAGATTATCAATAAGTGTTCTTTTTTTTTAATGCTGTGAGCTTTGAGCTGCTTCATGCTCCAGACTTGTGGCGCCAGGATATCGTGGGCAGATTTATGACATCCTGTTGTCCTGTGGAATTTGGCTCTTGGGTTGTTCAACACCAATCTGATCGAATCTTGAACTGTCTGATTCATTCTGATACCCTACACTGAATGAACAGCTTAATGAATAATCAGTCAATGAAAATAAAACCTTTATTACAGACAAGCAAATTCCAAAAAAAAACAACTTGTTTAACACGAAACACTTCAATTCTGTAGTTGTTTTTTTCACTAAGATATCAGCCATAAGAATTTTTTTTTTTTAGAAAATAATTTAAGATAATACCCACCCAATATGTCTTTCGTCTCCTGTGAGAGAATGTGTCGTTAATGCAGCGACAGATGCCGAAGCAAAGTTTGGTCAATTTTTACTTTCACTTTCTGTAGCTTAATGAATTGACAGGACTTGAAAACTTCTTCACGGGCATTACGCTCATACAGTTTGCAAACTGTTTGTGTGGTGTGCACTGGCTCGCCTTCATGGTTTAAAACTGAAATATTTATCATTTTGAGACATGTTTGTCTTTATCACTGATTGCAAAATGGACAATGATTCACATTTCCCGTGATAATAACATTTTATCTAAAGATCTCCCTCTTCTCGTTTTCTTTCTTGCTGCAATAAAATTTAAATAGTTAAAGTTCTCTTTTCGCGCAGGCGCAGTGAGGGAAAAAGCACTGAGTTTAGGGCAGGCGGTTCGTAGCTCTGCTTCAACTGTGCGATACCCCACGAGGGGCGACCAAAATTTCTGACATGTCAGAAATACATCAGACCATCCAACTGCCTGTCGGAAGAGGCTAATTGCTTCTCGTTTCCCCCTGTACACTGCACGAACACTGCACGACAAACGACGAACGACAACACTAAAATTCAGCCCGACTCAAAAAAGAGTCGCATGAGTCAGAATTCGGCTCAAAATCGGATGAAAAATCGCAGTGTATGCCCGGCCTTAGGCGGCTTTCCATATAATGATTAAGTGTCATTGGTCTAGTGTAAGGATGTCCTGAGCCGATCTCAAGGATCGGATTAAGCTTTTTTAACTAAATGGTAACAGCTCTTGTAAGCCTGATCCTTAATTTACGTCAGCTGTTATGCTGGTGTCATGTAGTTGTTGGTGGTATGCACTTATAAGTGGGTTTGCCAACTGCAATTAAAAGGGAAAGATGTTCAAATGTGCATGAGGTGCAAAAATGTTGATGAAAATGAAAATATTCTATCATCTATAGCACAACTGTACATACAATTTATTTTTCAAATTATTTTTCAATTTGTGTATTTATATTTACATATGTGTATTTTTCATTCTCATTCTTATTTTTATTGTCTGTGTTGTTGTCTCTGTGAACTGGAAGTTTATGGCACTAAAACAAATTTCTTATGCACAAGCATACTTGGCAATAAAGCTCTTTCTGATTCTGAAAAGCAGTGAGGTCTGTTCTAGCGTATCACACACGTTTGAGTGGCCGTGTTTAGTGCATTTGATGCACACTTTTGTAATGATCACTCATTTATTAAAGTTTACTTTTATCTGCCATCAGACTGAGACATCGTTGTTATCAGAGGCGTCATGCCCATTCAAAGTGAGGGGGCACGTGCCCCCTCAGATTTTTGAGCCAAGTGGATTTTGAATGCAGCTTCCAAAAGACAAAAAATAGCCAAATAATATTTTCTATATTTGATACAATCACACCAGCATGATTAAATCGTTCAGCACGTCATATCATCAGCTGCTAAATTCAAATCTGCGTTCGCTGGCGCTGAGCCAGAGACAGATGCTTTTGTACAGCGCTGCATTATAACCAATCACACACGATTCTGTTGAGCTTATGGGTCCGTGTACGTTTTGATAGTTTGTTTTTCAATTTGAAATGAAATCGGCAGAAACGAGAAAATGGTTGTTTTTTCATTTTTTCATTTGTTCAAAAAAAAACCGAAAAAAAAATCCCCCAAGATTTTGGCTTGATTTAAATTTTTTTGGTTCACGGGTAGAAAACGGATAAACGACTTCAAAATTTGTTTTCCCCTTGTGGGCGTCGTGACACGCCCCTTTCCACCGATTGGCCAACTAAATCTGAGCCCGTGACGTCATCCTCAGGTCGTTCAGCAAAATAATAGTCCTCTTCTGCTGTACAGGGCACGTCCTAGATCGGGCTTTCCTCTGTGTAACCTATCGCGTTTAAAAGAAATATTTATTTCAGAAATGTTAATCAGCACCCAGCCTGTTTTATTTAGCTGTGCATGTAGTTAAATCTGTATGGTGAAGCTGCGCTACCCATAGACAGCGCAGAATGGATGAGAAGCACAGATTAAAAAAAATATAGAGAGAGATTTGGGGGGGTCCCCCAGATATTTAGTAAAAAAATAACGAAAAATCTGATTAAGCTCACGCAGTTGATATTTCGTTAATTAATTATTTACTGTGATTCATGTGAATGAAGTCTGTTTTTAGGCTGTCAAAATGTAAATACCTCTATCAGGGTCGGCGCCAGAGCGCACAAAGTGAGGGGGCATGCACTTTTTTTTTTCTTTTTTTTTAAAACAAGCAAAAAATAAATGTTACGTTTTTGAGAGGAAAAAAAGACAAGTCACGTATAAGTGGATAAATATTTATACTAATATTTAGGCTATATAATATACTAATGGATAAATATAGCCTAATTGCAGTAGCTATAAACAAGCCAAAACAAAGCGAAACTGAAGGTAAAGTTATCCTACCTCTCTCATTCGCACAAATCCAAATGTTTCCATATACGCGATATAGGCCTATTTGAAGCGATATAGGCCTATTAGGTTTTGTAGTTCACGCGCGTTCCAGTATCCACGGAAAAAATCATAATGAGCAAAAATATGCCACAGTGGACCGGTGCTCACACTGGCACGGTGAACGGCTGCGCTGTTTGCAATGAATAGCCTATACAAAACGACTATATCCGCGTTAAAACAAACCTTTAAAACGAACCCATTAAAACGAACGCTCAGTTTGTGGTCCATTATTACTTTAATGTAAACACACACACACACACACACACACACACACACAAAGACAAACTCACTTATCATGTGTAGAAACTCTGGGTTTGTTTGTTGAAGAGCTGTCAAAATGGCTGAAAAACTAAATTCGAATTTTGTTCTTAAATATTATCAATATTCGAATTATATTAGAATTTAAAGGGAATAATTTCAGTTAGGGTGAAAAACGCTTTTGGCTTCTCTCCTGAGGTCACAAGAGGGCACATCGAGCAAAATATTACTAATGCACGTTTATTAAAGCAATAAAATAACATGACTATCTGTGAAAAAAGCACATAATGTTTAAAATAATGTTTATAAACCAAATATAATTAAGTTGTTTAAACAATTAGAAACAAAACAGCATCACGTATGTATGCTCAATTGTAAGTGGCTTTGGATAAAAGCGTCTGCAAAATGAATAGATGTAAATGTATGCATAGTGTAATACAAAGGACTTAAAACCAATCACAAAGAGTACTTTTTTTTTCATTTAAAAACACAAGATGCAGTGGGATGGGGAGAAACCCGCCATATAGTTTTGAGACATGTTTTTAAAAAGTTGAACTTTATTTAATTTTATTTGGCTTTCTAAACATGCGGCTGTCTTTTGCGAGACGCAAGTGCAACAGTGATATGTTCCTTTAGAAAATGTGCAAAATATATGTTCTGTGTGAACGGCTTGGTTTCAGTTTTGACGTAAACAACATCCTCTCCGCATTGATGTTCTCTTTTTCTGCAATATTTTGAATGAGAAATGCAGCAGCGCCTCATCTAGTGACTTCAGCTAGATAGACTAATAAAAACACTAAAAAGCAACGACACTTACATTGTCATCGCATTTAGTGTGCCACTGATAAGGCTGCCTGATGCACACCTGAAATTCGAATGCAGCGGGGTTTTTTCCTCCAATATGTGCACTTTTGGACTAAAAGACCTAATGGACGCTGTTCAGTGAAGCTATGTGAAGACAAAGAAACCGCAGCAGACCTGACTGAATATGAATGTGTGTCCTAACCCTAACCCTAACACTTTTCCAAAAATGATTAATGATAAATTTAAAGTTCGTTATTCTTACGGTCTAGGTCATACGGCATTATGCCTTACATACAGGACAAGCGGCGTACAGTATGGCTTTCATACGGAACGCTTCTTTGATGCCTTAAATACGGGACGGTTGGAAACTCTAGTTGTACAACAATCTGAGGTTACCAGTGCCCTTAAGCCTCAAAGATAAACATGGAAAGGTAAAGAGTGTTAAAGGAAAACAGCACAATTAGGGATGGGCAGATCGACACCTAGTGTCGACACACTAGTACTTTGAAACAGTGTTCCGGAGCATAGCTTGAAATGAGGCTGTCACGTGACCTGTGTAAATAGGTGTGTTTGACTTTAAGCGGCTCTGCGCAGAATGACATCAAAGTACCGCAAGAGCGATTACAAAGCTTAAGGATCCATCTGCTCTCTTATCACTCTCGCGGTACTTTGATGATATTCTGCGCAGCGCCGCTTAAAGTCGAACACACCTAATGAAGCTTTGTTACCTCACTGACACGTCACGCCGGGCTCAAACACAAAGCGCATCGATTGCGCTGTCCCATACCCGCGATCCATTTATATCAATATAATAATTA
>JAFVLL020036109.1:0-59575 GCA_021397915.2 Tor tambroides | reverse complement strand
GCTTTCAGCTCACCCAAACCATGTGAGAGCGCAGGCCCTCACACCTGGGCCTCTTATGGTGTTGATCCTTTTCATTGTAAATTATCACATCAATGAATACAGCTCATCCACCTTTATTGCCCGCAAAGGCGTCCACTGGCGTTATTAGATTCCTGCGAAAGCCACATGTGCTAATGGCAGTTCCTCACACGCGTTTTGACTGGTCTTTCATCACCCTCGCTTCCCCCACACGTTTCTGCCGAGGTCTGGCATGTGTTAAACTGTCCGGAACCAAAGACAGAGAAAGTGGGAGAGGGAGGCTAAGAACGGGCCAAGAAGAGTGGGAGGAAAGTCTGAGTGAGAAATAAGGAAACCAGCGTTGCTTGCCTCATCCATAACTTGAAACTGATTGGAAACAGTTTCGGGAAGTAACTGAAAGTAGCGAGGATACTAACATTACTAGATTGTACGTGGTACAGCTGTGCTGCAATTTAGACCTTCTTATTAAAATTTATTTATAAAAACAATCAAATTACATCATATGGCTATATTCCTTGAGAAAAGCCCCCAAATGAAAATAATTGACTTAAAATTGTGTTTAAAGACATTTTAAAGATAATTTAAACACATTAATTTACTGTGGCAGTGTTTTCAGTGATTGTAAATAAATAAAAGATGTTTTGGAAATTAACTGAAATATATAAGTTTAAGTTGAAGTACTTTAATAAAATTATTAAAAACTGAAATAAAAATACATTTAAATAAATAGAAATATTAAAAATAGAAAACTAACAAAAATGACACAAGTATATAAGATTACTAAATGCAAACTGAAATGAAAAATATAAACATTTAAGCAAATTTGAAATTTGAATATATACTATAACAGTATAAAATAACATTGTACTGTGGCAGGCAAAAACACTGAACAGACATTTAATAAAGAGTAGTAGACAGTAATGTGAATTAATTTACTTATTTAGTGTAAATATGTCTGTTCAAGTTTAAAACTCCCTGCACCTCACTGTATTTAGTTGTTGTTGTTTTTTTAAATCACTTGTTTCGCCAACTTTTTCTGTTTTTCACACATTTTTTCTTCTGTAGGGTCATGGGGTGATTGCAGTTCAAGTAGTTTAAAATATGGGAAGTTTGGCAAGCAACAGTTTTAAAGTAGCTTCCCCAAAAAGAACAAATGTTATCTCACTAAAGTCACATCATTCTCTATTATATGACATACTGTATGATAGATGTGTGATGGATATAAAGCTCTGTCTGTCTTTTTTATTGCATGCAATGTAACTGTCTTTCTTAAACAGTCATTTTTCTTTTATTAAAAAGTGTTAGCCAAAGAAATGAATAGTACTTTTGATAACTAGTAAATCATTTGACATGAGAAGAAGACTTCAGGCATATCAAAGCTGTTTTATTTTACATAGATTGGGTCACCACATGTTAAAACTGACATGTTAAAATCACATGACCAGTGTTGCCAAGTCCGCAGTTTTCCCGTGGATTTGGGCTACTTTAACACTATTGCCGTGGGTTGTTTTTCATGTTAAAGGGACCCAAATAACGTGATATTTAGCCCCTGCAATGCAAATTTTACCAAGGAAACCTCGCCAAAAAAAAAGAAAGAGGGTATTTTACCCCCAAGAATGCGATTTTTACCGGGGGACCACCCTTGAAATGCCATTGGGCTAGTTTTGGGCTATTTTTAAGTAGAAATTGGGTGGGTTTTGTTGTGAAAACCTGGCAACCCTGAGCTGAATGCTTCTCACTTTGCACATTTGCACACATTTGTATGCAGAATAAATTAATCATGGCATCAATATCTGATGATGTTTGTATGATGCTGCATCCACACCATTAGGTGTCAGTATAAGTCAAAAACATATTAGCCATTGCAACATTACATTTATGCATTTTAGCATATAGTTTTATCCAAAGCGACTCACACATTCACACTATACATTTTATGAGTTCATGTATTCCTTGGGAATTGAACCTATGATCTTGGTGTTGCTAGTGCCGAGCTCTACTGTTTGAGCTATAAGAGATCAGATTTTTACTTTCTGCTTTCATTATAATTTTGGGTAATGTTTTTTGTACATCATGTTGTACAACTGTTGCTTTGGCAGCTAGCTGAAATAATATGTTTATTTTTTATGTTTTATTTTGTTTCAGTTAACGTTTATTTGATTTTAAGTAATTTTTATGGTTTTAGCTTTAGTTAACTATAATAGCACTAATAAAAGTTGAGTTTAGAATAATCCTGTTATCAGAACTTAAGAGATAAAGGCTGCAAGGTTTTTTACTTAAATTTATTTAAAATGAGAAAAGATCATCTCATTTACCTAAAAAAATGTGCAAACTGTGAAGGTAAGAAAGAAAGAGTAAGAGAAAGGAAAAGTGCACTAGCCTTCCCGCACAGTTGGATGTTATTGTTTGAAGAACAAGTCTGTTGCGGCTGCATTGGGGTGAGTCCCCAGTAGAGAAGGGCCTCATAAATCTGGACTCTGACTGGAAGTCCCTAGCTGCACAGGTTGGATGGAGGACAAAAGTAGCCGAGCGCTCAGGATGTGGAGAGACTGTGCTACAGTCAAACCAGAGGGTCCATGAAATAACATCAACACTGACCCAGACCCTGTACACGACAAAGGATCATAGGGGTCAGCTGACGTCTACGTATGTGTTTGTGTGTGTTATAATATTTTTCTGGATCCCTATTAAATCCCCATTAAATCCCTATTCCAACTTAATGTGGGTAGGACTGACTGTTTGACTTACAGGGAAGCGTTCTGGAAACCTGTTTGAAAACAGTCATTTGTTTTGCAGTTCCATTTGGTTTGAAATCACACACTTCTGGTGTAAAATGACTTTCTGGAGCAGCATCACTCCATGTAAAAGATGTATTATTGTAATCACATTTCTTTCATCTCATCCAGTTAAACATTTTGAATGTAGATTTTGAACGTGCTTCAAGTAGATTAAGACAGTAGTTTAATTATTTAGATATGCCTTTATGGATTCTACAGTTTTTAGAGAAATAAAACTTTATTTAAAGACATTAAACTGCTCTGCTTGTAATGTATTGCTGGCTCTCAGATTGATAACAGATTGCAGGCTCTGGCTTTGGCAAGGTGCGCTGGTCGTTTCTCTTGTACTGCCTCAGTCTAACGCTCCTCCAGATCACTTATCAAAATCTCATCACTGTGAATCGGTGGGTCTTTACTGGCTTTGCTTCAGGACCCACATTTAACATTGAACATTATAGTGGCAACCCAGCACAACCAAACTTGCTTATCGTACAAAAGAAGTCATCCTTACAATCAAACACTGACATATATTATATGAGCATGAACTGCATATGTCCAACAATATGCAAAATGATTAACATGTCCTCAGCTGATTAAGAAAACTGACCATTTGGTGAATGCATAAACAACAACAGAAGTGTGATTCACAGCAATTGACATAAATGGCAAAAATAAAGATGTACTGAATTTAGTATGTTCCCTGTCCAATTAGAACAGAACTGTGAACCATTTCTGCATCACAGCTTCACTGAATCAGCCCAGTTGTTTGCTCATTATAGTCCATCTGTGCATTATTAATCTTTAATTTACAAGCAAGTAGCAAATAGTTTCTAATTTTAAGTTTTTCATTTAATATTTACATTTTATTTTATTAAATTTAATCTTAGCTTAATTTCAATTACCATATTTTCTTATAGTTTTAGTTCACAATATAGTTTTAGTTTTAGTTTACAATAACAACACTGACATCGGTACATTAGGAGACATCAGTTTGTCATGAATTATTGAATCATTTATTCGTTCAAAAATACTGATTTGTTCCGCAACAAAATTAATCTTTATAAGTATCAGTGAATCATTTACTCAACTGATTCATTCAAAAACACTGATTCTTTCAGTGTGTTTCTCGGAGACGCAACAGTGAGTTGCAGTGGCTCTCTTTGGATCTATTTTTGTTAACGGAGCAAAATAGTCTGACAGTATGTTGTCTAAAATGTAAGTTACTCAATATTAACTTCTTATTTATTATGCTAAAGACAATATCGCAATTGTGCTTGTGGTCTGAACAACTGCGCTTTTCCGCGTGTGATATTGACTATTTGTTATACAAAACATTTGTGTGAATTGGGACTCTGCCTTGCTTTTTGTTGCTTGCTCTCCCATAAACATGAATAGCTCCCTCATATCCAGTGCTGGCCTTTGCTTATTTTCAAATCTCTATATTATGAACATTTTCAATGAGCTGTTATACATAAGTAAATCTCGCTCTGCAACACTGTGATCCAAAACACGTTTTTTAACCATTCAGACTTCCCTAGAAAATGTTCGTTCTGAAGTTCTGGCAGAGAAGTAGTGGAGACAGCGTGAAGTATTGCGATGACAGAGAATGGTTTGTCCTGCATCGTGGGTCTTAAACTGCTGTTTAAGTTGGCACCCAGTGTGAGGAGGCTTATGTGCCAAATACCAAAAGCCTTTACACCCCATTGATAACCTGACTGACAGGGCGTCCTGTTACTCAGCAGATTGCAAATCAATGCCTCATTTCACACCACTGGTGGCTACACAGGGACTACTTTATTTACATGCTTCAGTACTCCACCATTTCCCCTTTTTTGGACCTGCAGTGTTGATTCGAGACACTTCTATACAGTATAATTACTGATAAACCCCACTTCTTTTGACCTCAGCATTGTTTGATGTGGCCTTTGCCCAGCATCCCCAACTGGGTAATACAGATCTGCAGGCCTCAGCATACCGCATTCGGTGGGACGGTTTCTGCTGCGTTCCCCAAGATCCCTCCATGACTGCATGCAGGAACGCTGGCCGCCAGACTATGCAGCTGCCTGCTGTGCTGGAGAGCAGGGACGTGCGGTACACTGAAGCCTGGCCACTCCTACTTCCCTCCAGTGACATCTCGCATCAATCTTCCACCACATCCCCTTGCAGAGAGGCGGGGGAACGCGGTGGAGCATCAACAATAGGCTCAGCTGTCTGCCATTGATGTTTGCAGCTCAGAGGCCGTGTTATTTATAAGTGCTGCCTAACTTGGGGAACTGTTTGAAAATACTAATTTCTGAGGCCCGGATGATGGATTGAAACCTTCCATGATGCCCCAACTACTAAAAAAGCGCAATAGATCAATGAGAGAATATAATAACAGCGCCTGGGGTTTTGGCCTCTGGCACTTTTTGTGCCTGCCAACAGATGTAAACACATCTGAGGGTTGTTTATCTCACACAACATTGATCCTTTTCGTGAAATGTTCTGATATTCTTGTTTTTCCTTTCTGTTTTTTGAGAGTAAGTCATTTGGCTTATGTCTGGGGGCTGGCAAAGATGGTGAAATATTCTGTTTCAGAACTTAAATTATTGTTATACCCATGACAGCTTTATATATGATTTTGCAGAGTTGTAGCCTATTTGGATCACCAAAAGCGGCTGTCCGTGGGCACGTTTGCTTGCTTTTTGATTCAGATTACCGAGTATGTGGTAGTGGATGAAACTGTAGACCTGCTTCGTGGTGGCCGGTGTAGGTCAGTGGGCCACAGCTCCTAGGCTTAAGAGGATGGGTGGTCCGCCATTAGGTCTGCAGACCGCTGAACCTAACAGGCATGTAATTAGCCCCAAGAACATAATGAGATGCCAAGGTAATGCATCTTTCACAGCATGTGATGAGAGAGGAAGTTAAATTCGTCCAGTGGACTGTCTGTGGCCCAGCTGTAGGCGTAACGCTCGCTCTACAATAATCCCATTATTCTAAAAGGCCATAAAACTCAGTCCAAATAAGAAACAGTCTATAAAAGCAGCCACTTTATAGCTTCACCTTCACTAGACTGTGCAAATGTGCATATGCTACTCCTCATCACTGCTAATGAGAAGTAATAACACTATATTGCTCAAGGAGATTGCGCAAAGAATGTGGGTTGATGATAAAGAAATCAAAATCAATACTGAATACTTATTTGATGTGAAATATCAGGCTAATTTTGCAATATTATACTCGTTTGTGACTGGCAACCACAGTGTCACTGTGTTAACCAGGGCATCAAGAAAGAACACACACACACACACACACACAAAAAAAAATGTTTTTCTTAATTAGTATCCCTGTCCTGTTTTTATGGTATAGATACAGTGAAATATATTGTATAATAATAAATGTCTTGATGAGTATAAGAGACATTAGAATTAAAAAAAAAAAAAATTTAAAACCTTAATTACAAATCTTTGGCTGGCAGTGTGAATGTAAAATATCCAAATATCCTATTAGAATATTAAGACCTTTTTTGCTTGTTTTGAAGGTGATTTTATTTATTTTTTCCCCATTAGTTTAACCAGTGGGGCGAGACTATATGTTGGTTGACCAATAGCAAATGGGGGAATCCTGTCTGAAAAAAGTCAAGAGGTGAGTTCTAATTTACATACTTTTACACTTTTCTATGCTATCGCAGTAAAAGTAATGTGAGTAGTGTTTACACTGAAAAATGGCGTGCATTATGAGTACCTGGATGATGTAGTTTGTCAACTGAAAAAACTAAGTATGAAATGTCCTCAAAGTACTAAAGTTAGTTTCGTGTTTAAAATGATTTTTCGTTTGTAAAACAGAAAATGCTTCTGTGTAGTAAACAGATATTACATGTACCATCTGAGACAGTATTATGCTAATTCATGCACTCTAAGGCACAATACAGTGCATAATGCAAATGCATAGTAATATTTGGGATGCAGCTATTTTTGCAGTTCCATTCTATTGGCACAAAAACCTCTACTTCACCTTTAAGCAAAATTTTCCAATGTTGTAGAGCCAAGAGAGTATATGATTTAACTGTTAATGTTTTTTTTGTTTTTTTTGTTTTTTTCTTGCGTTTTGTTTTTCTGTTATAGTATGTATTATTACTAGTAACTGTAACTCTGTAAGAACATATATTTTCACATATGTTAGCTGCAGCAATGTTCTGTTAAAGACTCTTTTAAAAAAACCCTCTAACATTTATTCTTTATTTATTTTATTACAGTCATTTTTATAGTGCAGGTGTCTGTCAGCTTTGTCAGTGTGAATGGTTACACCTCTCAAACACAAAAGAATGATCTTTTTGCACCCAAACATAAAAAAGCGAGGCCCCCCCAGATGATTCGTAGTGTCAAGCGATATATTTAGAAAAGAATTATTGCTTTGGGTTGAAAATCCCATCCAAGCCATTATAAAGCGCCTGATGTCCAGCAGACATTCTGCCCTCAGCAAGACAGGACTTAAGTTTCGTTGAGAGGAGCTGAGATCCCTATTATGAGCTCTGAAGGAGTCTTAATGACCGCAGGGATACAGTCAGACCTGTGTCTGCTCCTCAAACCCAGACAATAAGCCTTTATTGTTACTGGGGGTTGCATAAGTATACTCTTTCACTTAAAGTGGGTGTGTGTGTGTTTTCTAAGTGTCTGCTTTTGCCGTTTATTTCAGGGCCCAGGGAATGAGTTAAAATTTACAACCTCAGGGTTTATCTCGCAGGATATTTTTCATCAAAATAATCATAACTGCTGGAGCCAAGCGGGTTTGTTACATTTAATTTATGACTTCCCGTTGATTTGGGGGCAGAGCTGTTTAGTTGTAATGTTATCAATAAGAGTAAGTTCTGTAGTTTAACTGATCTCTAGAGTCTGAAGAAGTCTTGCTATTATGTTCATTTCATTTTATGCAAGATTTAAAAAGAGAAATGACCAGGCAACTTACATTAAGGATTTTGGAACGCCTGCAGATTAAAAATCTAAATTCATCTCTTTGGGTTTAGGTTTGAAATTCCTAATTATGGGTCGTTCTGGAGCCCTCTGTGGCTATTTTCAGCACACTGTTGCAGTCTTGTAACTGTACGGCCCCATCGCTTTTATGTTGGATTGATGTTTTGTCCTTTAACTTTATGTCTTCTTTGTGTGGTTTCCAAGAAAAGCCACATCTTTTGTATTTTACCATGTTGTTAATACTGCTAGCATTGCTTCCTTTCTCTTGCATCAAGGATTCTCTCAAACCTCTTGGGAGTGTAAGTTGGTGGTCTGTGGAAAGTATTTGTGCGGTAGCATTGCCTATTTCCTGTCTGATTTAGAAATTCATCAATCATTTGGGCTTTTCAGTCAGAATGAATCTAGGTTTAGGATGCATGACGATTGCATATGCTTAGAGGGGTTTATGGCTTTTTGGTGGTCTTGGACATAAATTATACATTCCTAAAGTTTTGTGGCAGCATGCTATGAAAAGATACATATGTAAAGTAATTGCACCTATATTATTTACGTGACATCATAGCAGCAGTTCTCCGCTGTCACAGCATTAAAGTAATTGAAAAAGAGGCACAGTCTGGTTGAAAGAGCTGAAGTGATTTTCCAGTCTAATCCTCTTCAAATGAAAAAGACTCATTTTTGGCGTTGAATGACATTTGAGCACATTTCAACTGTTACATTTATTTTGACTAAACTTAACAAGGGATCGTTTTATTGGTCACAAACATGGCCAATAGGTATGTATTTCCTTATCCCAACACAGACATTTGTCACTAATGAAAATGGATTTGAAGTGAAATGGAGAGCATATTTGGTATTGCTCAGTCCTGAATATAGGTTTCTGTATATGTATTTGGACTGAGTTAAGTATAGCCATGGCTTAAACCAGAAGACCCTGTTGAAAAAAACAGCACATGCTGGTTAGGTATGTTTTGAAGCTTAACAGCTGGTTTGAGCTGGTTTACGCTGGTCCTTAGTTGGTCGTGAGCTGGTTTAAACTGGTTTTGAGCTGGTTATAAGCTGGTCCTGAGCATGAGATAACCAGTTTATAACCACCTCAGGACCAGCTTAAACCAGCTCAAACCAGCCGACATGCTTCAAAACATATCTAACCAGCATGTGCTGTTTTTTTTTTTCAACAGGGGAGAACTAAATCTGTTATATTTAGTGATTTTATAAGCAAATAGGACTTAAAGGATTGGTAACTTTTACACTACCATTCAGAAGTTTGCAGTCTGTAAGATATTTTTCTATAAGATGTTTTTGAAAGAACTCTCATATGCTCAGCAAGGCTGTGTTTATTTTAGATAATAAGAAACATTTATTATCAAAGATTGAGTCTTTGATGAATAGAACATAAATAACATTTATTTGACATTATTAAATTATCAATTTAATGCATTCTTGCTGAATAAAAGTGTTTAATTTAGTCATTTAAAAGTATTTATTTTAAATCATACTAACCGCAAACATTTGAACAGTAAAATAAATGCTGTATTTGAGTGGGCAGGATATTAATTCATATCAAAATTTTCATCATATCCCAAAAATTCCTAAAAGAAGGTTATTCACAAACAACATTTGTAAGTGTACAAATCTACCAAGAGATTCCAGAAAGAACATTTAAGCATCCTGCAAATGACAACAAAGCAGATCTAACATTTGTTTCTTGGTCTTTGTTCTTGATTCATTGACAAATAGATAAACTTTACTGAGCTAAAACAGATTTATTCAATACCTCTACTCTGTGCAGTGTGCTTAAGACACAGAAACATAATGTCTCACTTGGGAGGTTTCAAACATTAACACAGATGCCCCAAAAAGAACAATTATATATGATATAGTATCTTAGTTTAATGTTAATCCTGACAATCCATGACTTGTTCATTGAAAACTGCAAATTAGTCATCCAGGTTAAACTTGAAATCACCACCATGTATTTACAGTCAAAAGAATATATGTTCTATGACTTGGTAACATTCATTATTCCTTTTGAAGTTATTCAAGCGTTTCTAAATAAGGCATTCGGCAGTGTTTCTTAACAGGGAGAGAAAATGATAAAGCAGAGGAGGAATGTAAGAGCTATCAGCTATAGATGACTGTTTTCCATACTATTTGAGATGTCCTTCAGACTGCAAATAGCATAGTGCATATTAAATGCTGAAGCGCAGACAGAAAATGAGAGCGTTGTTTCCAGACAGTAATTGGTTCTCTCGAGTCTGTGCTCACTTTCGAAAGAAAGAGCCTGTCTGGTGTGACTTCTGCTTTGTGGCAAAACTAAAGAATGACAATGCACTCCTCCTCAGGGACAGAGAAGTGTTTAATTTGGGGTAAATATCATTGTGTGTGTGTGTGTGTGGTGAACCTTATTTTGCATGTGCATGCTGTCTCTCTGCAAGTCTGTAAAAGTTTCCCATGTTTCTCTCTGCATGTGAAGTTTCCCTCCAGCTGAAGGGTCCAATTGACCATAAAATTGCAGTCCGTCAGTGAGGATGTGTGGCAGCGGCAGGCCAGGCGGCGGATCGCAGGCGACCCCTCATTATTTGACTTCCTCTCCTGCCATCCTGCATCTGGAATCAATTAGACATGTCTGGCGCTAACTAGAGAGAGCGTGCTGATGTGATTCACACGTGAGTCTGTGATGCATCTTATATTGTTATGGCCCATCTGTTGCTTGCTATGACTGAGGTGGTAAATCCCACTGGGGATTCCCTTCACGGGGCGTTTGTGCGACAGCGATGCCAGTATTTTCGGTAGACAATCTCATGAACCATCCAGGAAAAATAAAAGTTGCTAAGAGATTTAAGGGTAACATTTCATGCATTTCTTCTGCTTGAAATAATGACTGCATAATATAGCAATTATTCCAGTTTTGTTAATGTGTCAGATGCCCAACTGAATATAAAACTCAGAGGTGGATGATAGAAGTCATGTGTTAAGTGTCAAAGTGTCAAAAGTGAAGCCTACTGATCAATAAGGAGAATATTGTTTATTACTTATTTATTTTACATTTTATTATGTACCATCCTGCTGCTTTAAATACCTATTTAAAGAGAAGGGTCTCATTTATGGACACACAAATAGTATTGAGCTTTTGCCCATCAGATCAGTCCAATGTGTGAATGAATCATTCATTGGAATTTGTGAACCAGTTCAACAGGTTAATTGAAAAGAATCATCTCAAAAGAATGATTAATAATGGATTGGACATCACTTCATCAGAAAGAATGATTCAAATGAATCATTTAGTGCGATTTATGAATGAGCTTAACTGGTTCATTGAAGAGAATCAGCTCAAAAGAATGAGTCATCATAAATCTGACATAATTTTATAAGACTGATTTATTCAAATTAATTATTCAGTAAGATTTATGAACGAGTTTAACAGGTTCACAGAGCATAATGAGCTCAAAAGAGCGATTTCTCATTTATCAGACATCACTTTATCAGAAAGTAAATAAATCACGGTGATTTATGAACAAGTTTAACAGGTACATTGAAAGTAATCATGAATTAGACATTGAATAAATTTGAATGACTTTAACAGCCTCATCAGTTTGAAAAAGTTTTCACCACAAATCAGACATCACTTTATCAACACAAATTATTCCGATTAATTACTCTTTGCAATTTATGAATGACTTTAACAGATTCGTTGAAAAGAATCAGCTCAAAAAATAATTCATTGTGAATTGGAAATCACATTATTCATTTTAATGGGTCATACTGATAATGCAATTTATGAACATTAACAGGTTCATTGAAAAGAATCAGTCCAAAAATGGATTCATCATGAGTAGCACATCACTATTGCATCTCAGACCTGGTTTTGAGTTCTTCACTTCGAAAAACCAAGGAATGATATGCTTTTATGAAGCAAAAAAAGACATTATAAATTGGAATCTAGTAAAGTAAAAGTTTACTGAAATTAAAATACTCTTTGTTACTGTCCACAACTGGTAAAACATAGAATGAAAACGTACTGTACGTTAGGAATACTATCCAGACGGCTTTGGCGTTTAGGACATTATCTATGAGCTTCTATGAGATAATGCATTTATTAGCATGAGTTTGTCTGATTTTTCAGTGTATAGAATCTGTTACACGTTCTGTGTAAGTCAGTACACGTTACATGGATGGTCCATATGGTGATGCTATATAGTTGGGCTTAGGCAACATCATTTATGTTCTCCTTCGATCTTAGAACCTAATTAGTACTTTGCCTGTTAGGTACGTCTGTGGCTTGTCTCAAACGCACCTCCTCCTCCACGGCAGTAATGATTTTTAGCCGACAGCAGTGGGAACCCATTATTTAGACTGAAATAATATGTTAACAATATAATGGTAGGTCTCTTGATGTGAATGGCCAAGGCTCGACTCTCAAGGATTCTGTTTTGAAGTCGTGCCAGTCGATTAACTATGGCTAAGACCAAGGACTCAGAGTGCCGGAGTGGGACAGCATTTAATTGCGCTGGTTATGAAGGAGTGTAAGTTAAAGAGTGTATGGAAACGGCAGTGTGTTAAAGCCAGACCTGTGTGATATACGACTGTGGTGTTGCTATAGGCAGGCTTGGGAGGTTTTTTTCTCTAAAATACCACCAGGCCTGGACCATAAACGTAGGTGATGGTCATCTGCTCTGCTATGCTCTGGTTTTACCTTCACATGAGCATGAGAGAGGGGGAATGCATGTGTGTGTGTGTGTGTGTGTGTGTTTGGGCTCTAATGATGTAACACTTGGCCCTGACTGGGTGGTTTTGAAGGCAGTTCATGGTATTTCCCTCAGTAATTACCTATTCTGCATTAGCACTGATGGAGGCTGGCCCTGACCCACC
The DNA here is from genome assembly GCA_021397915.2 of Tor tambroides. NCBI lineage: Eukaryota > Metazoa > Chordata > Actinopteri > Cypriniformes > Cyprinidae > Tor > Tor tambroides. Next base: position 46,962 of record JAFVLL020036109.1, on the reverse strand, counting down.
AGTGAAGTCATCTGAAGCCTTTTCAGACAAAAGCCAATAAAAACCCACCTGCCTGGCAGTCCGCAGTCTGACTGGGATACTGAACTGCTCCATAATTGTGAGGAAACTGGTTCTGATTTTCAGAGCCGCCCTATCAGGCTACAGCCGTCTGCTCTATTCACAGCAGCACAGTTTTGATCAGAGGGTGTAATTTAACTTGCTAAAACTTGAAATGGCCTCTGAGCCTGTTTGAAGATGATGAAGTGCACTTTGACAGCACTACATGCATGAAAAAATGCTACTTTAACCATTAGGGTTTCACATTTTTTGAAGAAAATGTGAGCGCTGCTCTCCCTGTGCGGAACTCGCTGTCGCAGTGTTGTGGGTGGTCACCAGGGGGTTTGATATGCTTTTGCTAGCATGTTTGGTTCTGTGTTGAAATTGCTAACTAAACTTTTAAAATAGTTTTCATTTATGTAAATAAAATACACATTTTAGATGAAAAAAAAAAAGAAAAGAAATGAAATGAATAGGGGAATAGATTTTGAAGCCTCAAAAAAGTGTGTGTATCCGTCATAAAAGTAATCCACACGGCTCCAGGGGTTTAATAATGGTCTTCTGAAGTGAATTGATGGGTTTTTGTAAGAAAAATATCCATATTTAAATCTTTATAAACTAAAATAACTAAAATGGTGGATGGATGCACTTTGTTCAGTTTCAAAATCTCGACCCACATTCATTGCATTATAAAGTTTGGAAGAGTCAGGACATTTTTAATATAACTCTGATTGTATTCGTCTGAAAGAAGAAAGTCATACACACCTAGAATGACCTGTGAGTAAATCATGGGGTAATTTTAATTTTTGGGTGAACTATCCCTTTAAGTTGGTTTCAAATTTCATAATGTAGAAAGATATCATAATGTAGAAAATACTAATTAAAAGAATTAAATTATTAAAAGAACACTTAATTAGATTCTAAATACATATAATCTTTAAGTAATATTTTAACAAAATTATGTCATAGAAAAGACTGTCATGACTATTTTATGGTCAGTAACTCTCTTAAAATATCAGACAAGTTTTCCTTTATATGTCAAGGCAGGGTTAGATCAGGTTGTAAAATGTTATATGGTGCCATATTTTGCTTTAAAAACACGTGAGTGTACACATCCTAACCATTGTTTTCAAAAACATTGCTGAATATGTTTTTTAAGGTAAAATGTATTTTTGCAAATATCATGAATTATTATTTTATAAATATCTTTGCTTTTTTGGGGGAGGTGGCACCCCCATTCCTGTTTTGTTAAAATATTACTTTCAATGAATGAATGTATGAATGTGTTATGAATCTATTTTAGTATACTTTTTTAAGAATTACATTCTTTTAATGAGGTTTTTCTACATTGTGGTATCTGGACAGTTGTGCCATCCCCAGAAGAAGAACTTTAATTCAGAATTTAAAAGCATTTATTTATCATAGCAGAGACATAGTCATGAATCGCATGATTAAAAATGTTTTGAATAACAAAAAATGCCATCAGGTCACTGACCCAAGACATTTAAGTAAATATGCTGATCTAATGTTTGATTTTGACTCTAAACGTGCAGATTTGAAATCCAAATACGTCTTCAGATTTACATTCTGTTACAGTTGACTCTCAGCCTATCATAATAAATCAAGCAAGCTATGTATGTCACTCACTTGACCTAACAGTCTGGAGAGTTTATTTTCCAGTTATCAAGGGCTCTTGGGTCTCAGTGTGAGGGCTGTTCACCTGAGAGGATGTGGTCATGGACAGCCGAGTGTGCCCAGCTCTTTTGAAGAAGTCAGAGAGCGAACGGATGATACTTCCTGTTGTGGGTCTTTCAGGTGTGGATGGAGGTCACTGCTAGTGCTAAAAAGTCTTTTCCACAGCCAAAAAAATGCGAGCTAACAGGCCGGCCTGGACAAGCTCTTGAGACACAGTGATGTCTCCTCCTGCGGTTTCCTGTGATTGCGACTCGGGAGAGCTTTGAGGTCTCACAAAGTCAGGAAGTGTTTATAACAGTTCGGCTTCTGATAAATTCAAACTGACATTTACTTAGAGTAGCACTTCCGAGTCGCCGCACAGGACGTAGCAAACAAAAACAGACAGGCTGAGATTTCACAAAAGGTTGGAGAGCTGACAGACAAACAGATGTAGGAGAACTTGATTGAGTTAAGCCGTGAACAGTGAGTGTGGGAAGAATGAAATGTCTGAACACGGCCGCGGGGCTGACATGTTTGATGCAAATGGGAGGATGATGGGTTTAGTGCAAGGGTGAGGCCTGAAGACTCACGGAGTCACCCGAACTTGAATTCAGATCATGTTTGCGTTGTAATGCTTCTCTATGAACATCTGACGTTTGACTAAAGGTGAACGTTTTAAGGAGGTCACCACAATAGGAGACAGTGAATCAGTGTGTGTGTTTGGCATGTGTGTAAGTGTGAGTGTCTGTGTACCAGATGTAGTGCTCTGAGAGTCCCCAGCTCTGTAGGCGGTGGGTGTTTCTGATTGTGTCGGCAGCCATATGGAGAAAGGAGGTTTGGAAACATCCCATTACAAGTCGTACATCAGAGGCCTGACAGCCTCGTTCAGTCCTGTTTTCATTTCAGTCACGAGTGCAGCTGCTCCAAGCCTCCGGATCCCAGCCGCCTCTTTAACCCCTCACACACACACACACACACACACACACACATCAGAGAGCTGTGTGCCACCTTAAACACTTCATCTGATCATTATAATGCACAGAAATATCTGCTGTCTGCCATCTTGAAGTGTGATGAAAGCTGTTTTCTTTGCTGCTCCTCCTACAGAGTTGATTCAGTTCTCAGCACATTTTTCCCTGAAGATCTACTTCAGGATCTATGCTGCACATAACTGACCAGATGGATTTTTGATTTTCAAAACTTTTTTGTTTATTAACACACATACCTTTTGACTGTGAGTACTTTCAGTAACATGGCAATGCTTTGCCAAATTGAAATTAAACTTAGCATGTGTCATTATTAAATTCATCGGAGACTGTATCTGTAGAGTTTGGTGACAGCGCCACCTATTGGTCCAAAAATCCTACAAAGATTTGTCAAATCCTCAATTCATTTTTAATTGTAACAGCTGCAGATTTCTTTAAAATGTCTAATTTTTTGTGTGTGGCTGAATGTCTGGACTGGTAAGGAAGGTTGGTGGTTGAAACATAACAAATATGCATCATGTCCTCTGTATATTCTTTGGGTCTTGTTTAATGGGATGCGCATGCTGCCATTTCAGAGCTTGGCCACATAATTGCCACTTGTCTTGATACTTCCTAAAATATTCCTCCCCTTAAACAAAAGTCAGAATTTATACAGCATTCTAAAAATAAATGTTCCTATAAAAATATTTCTGATCTTCAAACTGTCAGTTTGCTGCTTTGGCATGTACACATCACACTGAACATGATCCAGCAGGGTGACACTTTGCAGATCACAAATATTTTATTAAAATGTATTTATTTATTTAGACATATGTGTTTATAGCAAATAGATTTTATAAAATTCTAAATTCAATTTGATTCTAAATTCAAATTTTACAGTATACCTCCTGATCTGAAACTAGCTTTATTAGGTATCATTATTATAGTCAATATTCATTTGAAAATAATGTATTTCTTTGTGTTTTTTAATAATTCTAAGTTAGTTAAATGCTGGTTAACATTTTGCGTTACCCATTTCAAGTCTCATTAATTGAAGAATCGTCCATTTTTTCCAGTTACTTCCCTACAGTTTATTCTGAATTACCTTGCTTTTTATAGCTTCATGAGTTTTATCACATGTATTGTTTTATTTCAATACAGAGAGCTTAAATGAAAGCCGGTGTGCCCGGTTTCAGAGCTCTGAACACGAGATAAAAGTTCATTCAACCAACCACATGTTGGTCTAATTTTTATAGTTCCTCAGTGCTCCCAGGAGTAAAACAGACAATCCAATGAAGATGACTAAAATGGTCCTATAAGCAAGGTGAAATTCAGATACATACTATGCATCATAAAATACGTCAAATTATTCCAAAGTTGGACACTCAGGATGAAGCTTATCTCGCTTAGGGGACCGCTTGATTGTGAGCGTGACGGAGCAACCTGAACATCTGTTTCTTCAAATAACACTCAGCTCTCAAAGACATCATTGCCCCACATTTGTTAATGATGAAAATGATTGCAATGCCAGAAATGATTCCTGCTCTTCTCCAGCAACAGACAGGCATAGCATCCAAAAACCAGATCTTCCAGTAAATCAGGTTGATCAAATGAGTTAATGTCTGACTGGCAAGCATCATCTGTCATGCAGCTCATGTTTGGACCGTGCCAAGATCCACAGTCACACTGGCGACACCATTCTCTTACCCGCAAAGAACGTCAGGATTCCTTTATTCAACCTATTGGAATCATGTTCGTCTCTCATCATTTGTGTTCCACCATAAAGCACTAACACGTCTTCTGTCTCACTGGGACAAATCACTTTAAAATACTTCATACCCGTGACCACTGTATTTAAATGTACCGTGTGCATTTTGAGTGATAGTGTTTGGAAAGTTCACTGATAAAAGCCAGAGAGGAAAACTGCTCTGCATCAGAGAGAAAGGACTATGACTTCACACACTGTCTCTCTTCAAACGCACCCCTCTCTCTGTCTTTTTCTCTCGCTCAGTCATTGATTTGTCTCCGCATTACAGAGTAGCCTGATGATGTCATGGTTTGCGAGCACTGACAGCAATGCATTGAGCCATGCCAAATTTCCATAAAATTTATGTTATGATTAATCCATCAGATTTTTTTTTTTTTTTTTTTGAGGTTTCAGATAATTTTGTGCTGAGAAAAGAACTGATAATATATATATGTATCAGTGTTTTTTTATATATTTATTAAGTGTATATGATTATATTTATAATATATATATATATATATATGTTTGTAACTCTAAGAATGAAGATACATTTTCTCATGTTATTTGTGTGTTAAGTTTTTTTCCTACATTTTTGCTATGTCACACCATAGGATATAGTCCATTTTTTATTTGTTGACTACCCATATATATATATATATATATATATATATACACACACACACACACACACACACACACACACACACACACACACAATTTTAAGGGGTAAAATCAAATAAATGTAATATAAAAATTCTAGGTTTTTGCCTTTAACTGGACTAGTTTTTCTTTGAGCTTCTTTTTTCAAAATGTATTTTTGTATAAACAGTTGACCAGATTATAGATTTTATCTGACATTATTCTCTGATTGGATTGTGGCTTTTAATCATGGATGCAAATTTAAAACCTTGAATTACTAGCAAAGCTAACAGCGCCATCATGTGGTCTTGTCTGGAATATGCTGGTGAAAAAGTCAAGATATGCTAAGTATAACATTATGTAAATATTTGCATTCTCCATTACAAACCTGTGTGATCTAATTTAACTGTAATGGCCTGATCATTTTACACTATGTTATACAATTATGGCAAACTGAGTTTGCCAATGCAACTGATGTGCCACTAGGTGGAGGTGTTGTAATCTAAACCATGACAGCCAAAAATGTATAATAGCCTATTCCAGTGGTTGGAAAATTAAGAGTTGGACAGCTGATTCTTGATATTTCAACTACAAAATAATTTGTCATGTCCCTATTAGGTTTCCTGTACTGCTATTTCCAGTTAGCCACTTTAAAGAACTTTGTCCATAAGGCATTTCTGAGCTTTTATTTGATCGTCTGTCTGTTCCTTTTACAAATAATTCCTCTATGTAGTCCATTATATTCACTGAATTATGCAATCAAACTTCTCGTTATTCGACTGTATGTGTTCATGTTGTTTTTGGACCTGAGAATCATTGGACGTTAAGTGCTCTTGAGTGCTGTGGGTCAAGGCTGAGAGGACATATAAAACAAAAACAGTTTAAAGCTGCTTCACTGGACATCTACAGCACAGCACTACAACTACTAAAAATGTATCATCTACAGAACAATGATCTAGGATGAAATGGAGTTATCACCTCAGGGCTTATATGTGTGGGAGAGAAAGCAAGCGCTTTCTGTAAGGAACGTGGGGAGAGATGCCCTGGTATTCAGGTTGGGAGCACTGGTTGCTGGAGGAGGCAGCTGAGTTATATTAAGTAGAACACACACACAGATACCTTATTCTTTACTTGTGTTCTGTTTTAGAGGTCAGTGTTCTAAATGGCTGTATTTCAGTGGAATTCCTGAGATCTGTGTGGATTACAGTTGGAGTGAAGCTCGACAGAAGCAGTGGATTCATGAATTTAGTCATGAACTGAGTAAATAATTCAACTGTTTGGAGCGCTTCAGTATTGATATTGGAGAAAAAAAAACTGTACATATTCAGATGATTGAGATGGATTTGATCTCCTCAAAAAGAGAAATTAAAAAATGTTTAAAAATGTGTTATATAAATAACAGATTAGATTAGTAGATTAGTGAATCATATTTTCAATACAAACAGATTCATACTGAATGCTGAACACCAATTTGCAATCATAATCGGAGGTCACTGTTCTTCTATTGTTTTTCCTCTCTGCATCCTCTCTGTTCTCCTCTCTCTGTGTACTTGAGCCTCTTTGACTTATCTGGAGCATGTATGAAGGATCCCAGAAGGATGCCAGGTTTGTCTGGTAGGATGGAGGAGGCTGGGGTGACATAGATACATTAGAGAGAAGAGCTACCATGAATGAGATGATGTTACCCGGCACTTTCCAAGAGTAGTGTACAAATTAGATAAACTATTATGCAGCATAAAATTGGCTTAGCAGATATAGTTTTAAACACATCAAATATCTAAATTCCTTTACTTAACATTGTGATTTTTGGCCATTCCCACCTCAGAGCTCTTGATTTTCTTGACTACAGCATCATCATTTTGACATCATCTGTTAAACTGGTATTTGATTCATTATAGTAACAAAGCATTTTCAGTTATTTCATTTTAATCACTAGTTAATTACATTTTAATTTAGCTGTTTCTCACAGCTATGTTTATGTTACCCCACATGATTTTGCACCCAATGTGCAAAAAAAAAAAAAAAAAAAAAAATCATAATTTGGACACAACATAAAGACGATTAAATAATCTTTTTTTTTTTTTTTTTTTTTTTTGTCAAACTCAAACATTTAACTCTGTTACAAACATTACTGCATGAATAATGACCAGATAAATATCCTTTCTTTAATTTCTTGGAAATATAGCTTCATCTATTATACATCGACGTTTAGTCCCAAACTTGTTATTTACTACTGAATGGTGGCCTAATTTAAAGGAATAGTTCAGAAATTCATATATAAAGTCTGATCAACACACAAATGCATAGAGCTCATCAAATATGGTAAACAGAAGCTCAATCATACTGCAATGCTGTGTTCTTGCGCATCCAACAAGGGCATTTGAGCTACTGTTTTTACCATGTTTGTTGTGCTCTATGTACACTATATTGCCAAAAGTATTGGGTCGCCCCCTTCTAATGAACAGGTTTGACTACTTTAAGATTTATACTCATGGAAATTACTAATGTTTAAGCATATAATGATATTCTAGGGAATTGTGTGCTTCTAATTTTACAGCAAAAGTTTGGACAGGACCCTTTTCTATTCTAACATGACAATGCCTCTGTGTGTAAGGCAAGGTTCAAAAAGAAAATTATTGATTCAGTCAGTGTGGAAGAACTTGACTGGTCTGCATAAAACCAAGTCCTAATCCCAGTTGAACACCTCTGGTGTGACTGTAAATGCAGACCTTGAGCCAAAAACTCATCACCAAACACCAATGACTTGTACATATGGGTACAGTCATTTCGAACACTTCAAAACTGTTGCAACAGAGATGGAAATACATTTTTTTTTAAATACATGAATTATGTTCCCATCATTGTTGCCACAGATTTGGAAGTGCATTTTTCTGTTCTAAAGAAGGGGGTGTCCCAATACTTTTGTCTATATAGTGTATGTACAAGTCATTGGTGTTTGGTGATGAGTTTTTGGCTCAAAGTCTGCATTTACAGTCACACCAGAGGTGTTCAACTGGGATTAGGACTTGGTTTTATGCAGACCAGTCAAGTTCTTCCACACTGACTGAATCAATCATTTTCTTTTTGAACCTTGCCTTATCCACAGAGGCATTGTCAAGTTAGAATAGAAAAGGATCCTGTCCAAACTTTTGCTATAATATTAGAAGCACACATTTCCCTAGAATATCATTATATGCTTTAACATTAGGATTTGTACTAATAGAAATGACTAAAGTAGTCAAACCTGCTCATTAGACGCGGGCGACCCAATACTTTTGGCAATATAGTGTATGTTGATCAATGTTTATACACTCTTAAAAGAAAAGATTCTTTATTGGCATCTGTTCCATGAAGAACCTATAAGATACATGGAACTTTTCTGTTAGACAAAACATTTTATTAATTAATTATTTTTGTTTATTTTAATTTATAGTGGAAAAGGTTCTTTAGATTCTTATTCTTCACACTTAGAAGAAAAAAATGGTTATTTTAGGAGCTGTTCACTGAAAGGTTCTTTGGGAAACCAAAAATGCTTCCAAAAATCGTTGTGAAAACCTCCTTTTGGAACCTTTATTTTTAAGAGGGTATATGAATAACAGCCTGTTAATCATATAAAATCTGTTCATCATATAAAGCGATTGTGTCTTTTCAGAAGACTTAGATCAAACCGCTCAATGTAATTGTTCTGGTAGACTGGGTGGACACCTATGGAAGATGTCAGAAGATAAATGGCAAAGAAGATGCTATAAGAAATCAACATTGGCACATGTGCTGGATAAAAGGCCATTATGTGAAACGTGTTATGTATCACAGGCAGTAAAAAAAGATGTGAAAAAACAGCATTTATAAGAACCATACTATACTTCACATTCTTAACATGTTAAACCTATTATGGTTGTGTTTGTGTGTTTTGAGGTTGTGTAAAGCAGGATGTACTCTACAGTATGAGCTGTGAACAACCAGACCAAAGTGGAAAAAGTGAGCCCAGATGCGAGTCACATGAGAAGTGAAAGGGACTGAGGATTTTTTCCTCTGTTTTTCTGCAGGAAACAGGCAGTTTTGATGTTTTCCAAAACAATGTGTGTCAGAAAAGCAGGACATATCATATACGCTCCATGAAATCCTCAAGAGTGCTAGAGCAGGGAACAACTCAGTGAAGAAGAAAACAGCAATGCAGTGAGAGCAGAATAAATTCAGAGCACATCAGCTCATCATGGGATCTTTCCAAGCTTCATATGAAGTCTCCAGGGCTCTCCTCATCTTCAGAGTTGAAGGAAATCCCGTGTTAAAGCTCCACTGCGCTGCGTGATTGGGAGCAAACAGATAAACATCCACCCGTGCTTGTGTTTTCTATGTTTGCTCCCAGTAGAAGAGAAGAACTACAACCCACAAAACCCACATACAGCACCCAAACAAACACAGACACTCCCACATCTGTCACCAAAACAGTGGCTTTGAGACGTGTGGTGAGGACTCCGCTGGGGGAAGAAGGCCTCTTCTTGTTTTCGACATGTCTAATCTCTGTAAGCCTCATCTCTTTCAGAGTTTCAGATGTTGAGATAAGGGCACATCTGCAGCCCCGGAAACCTTAAACCCCGTTCCTCCGCAAACACACCAGGGACTGTCGGTAGCAAGCGCTGCAGATTATAGAAAGATTACTGGGGGTCAGAGGTCAGATAAATGTTTCACTGCAGCTGATCGTGTTGAAAATACATTCTGACACCTTCAAAGGGGGTTAACCTTATGACCGTAAATATGCCAGGTATCTGCTGCTGTACAAACATGCAGCCATAAAACACTTTAAATGAGCTGTTTGTGCCTGAGACTGATAAGGACGTGCAGTAATTTCTCATTTTTTCATCTTAGAAAAGAATGCTAGTGTACAGCGTGTTACGCTTCATAGATCCCTTAAAAGAAAATCTCTGGAATGTCCAGAGGAATAACATCCATTTCCTTTTGTACAGCTTGTACTGTCTGAACTGTACTGCTCTTAAAGTTGAAAGCACCGATACAGCGAGTGAATGTTTTTGAAACCAGCTGTGATATAGCAGTGTTCCATTTCATTAATGATAAGCTTTGTTCTTTATGTACAGTATTCTTTTTATATGGTACTTAAAAGCAAAAGCTATCATGTGCTGATAAGCATTCTTGATTTAGAAGAAGCTGAGCTTTGTTCGAACACAAAAGCATTTTAACATAGTTCTTCAAGTTGATGATGAGAAATCACAATAATTTTGGACATATCTTGTGACAACGGAAAATATTATAGTGTTTCATATAGTGTTTCATTATAGTGTTACTTGAAGAAGAAAGAAGCCACACACATTATAACATAGTAGTGGTTATATTCTTATTTTCTTATTCTTCCGTATTTTCTTTTATTACACACAGATAATCTAAAGAAATAAGATATAAAGACATTCAAAATATTGCAAAATATTTATATTCCAAATAAATTATGTTCTGTTGAGTTTTCTATTCATCAAAGGATCCTGAAAAAAAGTGTTGGTTTCATATTAAGCAGCACAAATGTTTTCAGCATTGACAATAATAAGAAATGTTTCTTGAGATGTAAATCAACATATTAGAATGATTTCTGAAGGATCATGTGACACTGAAGACTGGAGTAATGATGCTGAAAATTCAGCTTTGCATCACAGGAATAAATTACATTTTAAAATATATTAAAATAGAAAGTGGTTGTTTTAAATTGTAATAATATTTCGCAGTATCACTGTTTTTACAGTATTTAAAAAATAATGTCCAACCCCAAACTTTTGAACTGTAGTTTATATCTATAATTTGGCACGTTTTTGCATGTATTTATCCACAAACATGTCTGTACAAACCCATCACCATGGTTTTGCATGGCTTTGATTTAAAGCATCAAAGGTGTATAAACAGGCTTCACATCAGTGATTCATCTGTGTTGGTGCACGGGATGTTTTGGATGTATATGTTCCTCAAGTGTTGTGTGATAGGGGAGGACAGTGACTGGTCTTATCATATATAATATTTTCACGCTGATTGCATGTGCAGAAGTGACTGTGTGTGGGCAAATAGGAGATTGTAGACTATGCAGAGCACTTCTGAACTTTATAATGACTGTTTTTTCTCAGATTGGCCCGCAGATACTCATTAAACCGTACCATCTTAGATCAGACCCAGTGACTGAGGCATGTCTGTTTTTCTCGGCACCAAAAATCATCCAACTGTTCTTGGCACTCTAATTCAAACTGACTTAATGAAATCAGGTACTGTGAAGCTGAAAGATTCAAGTACCAGTCAGTCTGTACAGATGTTGTATGAAGTATGTGAGACATCAGCCGAAATGGTCTTGAAAAAGAGGATGAAATCCAAAAATCAGCCAAGGTTGGTTTTAAGGTTCCAAGGTTTGACTAGTTTGCATGATTATTCTATCCCTGCTGTTACAGTAGATGCCATAACTAACAATGAGGATAAAAAACATTTATTGCAACATATATTTCTGTATATTATAGTAGATGTTTTGGCAGTGATATTTACAGTATGAAATAGCCAAATGGACTACTAATAATCCTTTAATATCTGATAAGTAGAAAAATCCAATGACAGTTAATGTTATTAAACACATCTCACACACTTTACATTCCAAAGATGTTTAAGAGGTGCTTACTAATTAAATCACAAATGTAACTTTTATTTGCTACGTGCTATTTGTTACAGTGCAAATATATCACTATACGGTTTTCCAATTTAAAGTTTTGTATTCGTTGTATTATGCAACATCAAAGTCTATAATTTTATTATTAAGAGAAAACATCTGAGACTTTTTTCAAGAATTCTATTTAGAATTTTTCTTAAGAACTTGCTTAACTTTGCCTCAGGTGACTGGGTAAAAAACAAAAACAAAAAAAACAACTGTATCCTCAAATAAACACACTAGAGCAACAATAGCAGATTTTAAATCATGTACTTAAAGTGCCATTGGAAGGAAAAGGAGCAGGCAGCTTTCTCCATGTAACTTGACGTCAGTGGTCTATATCTTGAACTTTGTACAGACAGTTTTTGGCCCATCCATGCAGTACACAAAGTTGCGAAACTGAAAGTGCTGTAATCTCTGTGTTTACTCTGTAAAGCTATAACACATAACAGGCTGTGCTGGTAGCAAGAATCCGGCGGTTTAGTCTGACTCAAGCGTGACGTGTTGGTTTCCCGGGCAGATCGTGACTGCTTTTACAGTTCTGGAAGTAATACAGGAAAGCCACAGCCAGTGTGGGTGGCCTGGCAAACAGAATATGAGCAGACACTTTACTTTACGCGCACCGGTGAGGGCCTGTGGTCGGGACAGAGTGCCTTTATACACGCAAAGGTGGGAAGAGGAGAGACACGTGATGGCTTTCATATTTCACAAGGCCTTTTCATGTGTCCTTGCTTCTAATCATTCTGTATACACTTTCAAAATGTTTTGCTGTATTTGACATTTTTGATTATGAAAGGTGCCAGTGTGAAAATCCAATTTACAAAGCGCCCTCTTAAGTTGAAGAGATTTGACTAAAAACCATTCACTTTTTTTTTTAACTTGTTGATGGTTATTAGCAGATCATGATGTAATTAAAGTGGATTTTGGGTGTTAACTGATAACTGATCCATACAAACCACAGTTTCATTACATGAATTAAGGTTTGGACAGAACTTTCTACTTTGTAGTTGAAACTTTTGATTGCATGTGAGAGGATTTTAAACTAACGAGTGAAAACACTACAGTCACACATTAACATTTAACAGTGACTGTAAACGACTTTACAGCTGTAGACAGACCCTGAACTATGGCACCTTTAGCACTAATTGTAGTTAAAATCTGACTAGAGGAATGATGGGAGAAATCTACGTATTTTTCCTTAAACCAGGGATGGCATTAAATTAGCCCATGTACACATGTAAAGCAGAACTTGATTTTATTCAATGGGAATTGATTGGACCATAAAAAATGTGTTGATTTCATACCAGAATAGAACTGGACTTAAATACCTTCTGTATAGAGCCCTATGAAATCCATTTTATTTTTCCCAAATTCCACTTTATTTTTTCCCAAATTCAGTTTTTTTTTCCATTTAAATTTTTCTAGCCTCTGTTTTAATGGGTAAGTTAAATTACATTTTTATTAATCAAAAAGCATGTCTAATTAATTGAAATCATGAAACTTATGCAATTTAACCCCAATTTATTAAAAGTTTTTTTTTTAAATACATTTTTAAAGCCCTATGAAATGTTTTATTTTTTTTCTCAGATTTTTTATTTATTTATTTATTTTACCAAAAACCTTTTTGGTAAAACATTTTAATGGTTTCATTAAACTGAAATAATCAAAAGCATCTCTAATTAAATTATTTAATACATTTTTCTCATAAGTAAATCCTGGTAAATATTTTTTTCTGGTAAATATTCCTTAAAAAATAATGTTTTAATAATAATTAGTAGTAGTAGTAATACTATCATTACATTAAGTAATATATTTGTCACAGTTACTTCAAGTTAACCAAACTTTTAGTTTAACAGGTTGCGGTTTTTCTCAAAAGATATGGTAAAATGCTTATGAGGTGACTCTCAGAGCAGTTCTAGAAATTATGTTCAGGATTCATATTTAAATAGTTTTTTTTTTTGCGACATAATATTCACAGACATAGAGCATATCACGTTTTGCTTTAACTGTACTGACCTATTTTTGATTTATCCATCCAAAATTTGGCAAATTCAGTAATATTCTGCGTTATACAGTCAATTCCCTTTTTTATGACTGGATTCTGTGATTCCGTCCATGTTTTTTGCATCGCTGAAATCATAGGGCACTACTATGTGTATATATGTATATGTATATATATGAAATTGATTTCCAAACTTTTTTGTCAGTTTTGACCTAAAATATTGACTTAAAGTTCCTCTGAGATTTTAAGGTAATATTTCAGTAATTTAAAGGGATAGTTCACTTTGAAATTAAAATTTGATATCTATCAGCTTACCCCAAGGGCATCCAAGATGTAGGTGTCTTTTTTTCTTCAGTAGATCCAATTTTGATATTTTTAGGTCAAACCGTTCTAGTCTGTCAGTCATATAATGGCAGGTATAGGTCACTGTCTCTATAGGCGGGAAAAAGAACATGCACAGAGAAATCCAAATTAAACAATTCCCCATCGTAACTACACATTGAAACGAGCGGTTTGTGTGAGAAAACGAACAGTATTTATATCGTTTTTTTACCTCTTGTACACAACCATGTCCAAGTGATCTGAGTGCGCGCACGCATCCGGTGTGTGACGTGTGTGCGCGCGCTCTGGCTTAGTCTGCGCAAGCGCCGGAAGTGATCTCTCGCGCGTATACGTCACTCATTGTTTACACAGAACAGAGATTGTAGGTAAGACGCGTCAAAATCTGCCTTTCCATTGCGATGTCCTGTACGTCTAAATATGTTTAGATCTTCACAGTGAAAGGTAACACTTCAGAAATCTCTGTGTAAACAATGAGTGACGTATACGCGCGAGAGATCACTTCCGGCGCTTTCCGGCGCTTGCGCAGACTAAGCCAGAGCGCGCGCACACACGTCACACACCGGATGCGTGCGCGCACTCAGATCACTTGGACATGGTTGTGTACAAGAGGTAAAAAACGATATAAATACTGTTCGTTTTCTCACACAAACCGCTCGTTTCGTGTCTTAGGCCATCAATGTGTAGTTACGATGGGGAATTGTTTAATTTGGACTTCTCTGTGCATGTTCTTTTTCCCTCTTATAGAGACAGTGACCTATACCTGCCATTATATGACTGACAGACTAGAACGGTTTGACCTAAAAATATCAAAATTGGATCTACTGAAGAAAAAAAGACACCTACATCTTGGATGCCCTTGGGGTAAGCTGATAGATATCAAATTTTAATTTCAAAGTGAACTATCCCTTTAACACATTAGCATTTTAACAGTTCTCTGATATGATGACATAAAATATTGCCCTTTTTATTCTTTTATTTATGTTATATTTTAAAATTATTTATTTAAATTTTCATGATTTAATTGTTAGATTTTCATGAACTCACAAACCACCTACAAGTTTCCCTGACAAACCCCTGTTTGAGAAGCCCTGTTTTAGACTATGGCTAGACTGTCCTGTGCAGGCGGTTTGGCTCAAGTATGCTTAGAATTAGAGAAATGGATATTAAATCAGTCCAAATTCAGTCAAAAGACTTTGAAGACATTTTTCTCATTTTCAGTGTTGCATTCTGCCTTATTCTTTTGTAGGGCATGAATAAGACCAGGAAAGTGTATTAAGATGTTTCATGTTGATTTTAACCTGAACAGTAGAATTGTGTGGTTACGGAGTGGAAATGTGCCCAACCCCTACAGAGACGCCTGTCTATCTTTTGGTTTCCTGTTTGTAATAGTACATCCTAAAAAAACGAGATGTTCAGATGAAGGTTCATCAACCCCAAGTGTCCCTCCTGGTGCACAAAAAAACATCTCTCTGGCCGAGGATCAGACACTGCCTCAAGCAAAGACTGAGCTATTTCAATAAAACAAGAGCATGCTTTTACTTTGATCTCACTGTGTGTCTATTATTTCTGTCTTTGCTTTGATTTGGTCTTCAACTTTTGTCCTTGTGTTGTTTTTAGTTTTTAGAGATTAATTCCTTTCAATGTTCCAGTTACTTCTTTTCCTCAAAAGCTCATCTTTTTTTCTTTCCCTTATTTTTCACAAAGCTTGAATCATAACCAGCTGAACATGTGATTAAAACCAGCAAAGGATTGAAATGGACCTATTATACAACAGTTATTACTGATCTTTGAATCTGATTGGTTGATTTTCACTGGCGTTTTACATTATTCGTATCACTTCGCTTGTCTGTGTTCACTGCGTTTCAGGCTGTCAGTCTGTGTGTTGCTTGGCAACACATAACCGTTGATCATGCTTTGGGTTTTTTGAAACTATTTTCAAAGAACAAACATAAAATAGCTGGTCATATTGTGCCTGAAATGCAAGTTACTCAATATTAAAGGGATACTTCACTCAAAAAGGACATTTCTGTCATTATTTACTCACCCTCATGATGTGTTGGTTCATTGAGCATTCCTCCAAAAATGACAAGAAAGCAGCATAAAAATGATCGATATGACTTGTGATCAACATACTGTACAATAGCTTGTGAGCTTCATGTGACACTTTAAAACCTTCCCCTGTACTGAGCTCAAGAACAGTTGCTGCCAGATGATTAAAGGCCCCAATATACACATGGTTCCTTTCATTCTTCGCTTAGGGGTAAAAAGAAGGTGGAAATATCACCCGTGCTGCTGAGAGCAACGTTTAGATTTATGAATATGTAAATATATGCTGCATGCTCTCCTCTCAATAACAAATATGACAGCAGTGAGAAATCAGCTGTTAAGAAAGCATCTGATCATAAGGATGTGTATATGTTTGCACCAGCTTTGTAATTTGGCACTCCAGTCAAGTCACGTCATGTTTATTTATATTGCATTGAACTAAAGACGATTTCCACATCAAAGAAGGCGGAGCCCCAGAGCACACCTACCTATGACATAATCACCATGGACCAATAGCTGTTGAAAACTGTTTACCAGCCAGAGCAAACTTTTAAGGAAAGTTTGCTTTGGCAATCTATTTAGAATCTTTAAATGTTGGTGAGCTTTTATAGTATGTGACTTAAATTTTAAACGCATATGGTCTTTTATTCTGTTTATTTTATAACCCTTTTGGAAGATTTTCACAGTTTACTAGTTTCTTTTGGAACTGTTTCAATCGTGCTGTTAGTCTGATTCTGAACACCAGCATGATTCAGCCTCTGGCAATATTTGAAGTCATTATTCAGTACAACACCACTTTTGCTCATGTAATTCTTGCTTAATTTTATTATGATTTAATTACTATGACTCTCAAACAGAGGAGAGAGCTACATTTTAAAAATATATTTACCAAATCAGTCATTTACATACTGGTTTAAGTATAGTAGGTGTGTGAATGTAACTTAAAATAAACTAACAATAAAGGGGGAAGATGAAAAGATGTTCCTTTGATCACATCGCTGGATCACGATCCCCTGATTGGTCTAAATACAGCACAAGAATACAAACACAAGCCAAGGACTGGTCTACCACACTCAGGCGATAGTGTTTCCATGACAACTCAGGAGAACCATGAATGCAGAGACGTGCCAATGCTTTCTCTGGTCATCTGTTCCTACTGTATCCAACACACACACTCATATAAAGTCAAGGCCTATTTGTGCGCTTTCAGATGCGTTTAACATGTGAGTTGGAAAGAGAAAAGAGAAGTCACAGTCAGAGGAACTGTGGACAGATTTTCTAGCAGAGCAGATAGATATCAGCTCATTACTATACACATCTATGACAGCAAGATCTCCCAGTGTACCATCTGTACACTATCAATATCTCACAGCAAAATGCATCACTTATACACTGCCTCATAATTTACATCCTGACAGCATGTAATTGATTATTTGCTGAGTGTTTATGTTTGAGTGCCTAAAAACTTGGGATTGTCTTTATGCTTTTTGCTTTTGTTATTCTGTTTAAGCCGTGAAGGTAAAAAGACCACACACTCCACACTATTGAGCCAGTTCTGTCTGCCAGGATCACTGTTTTCCTGCACAGATTTGACCTACTTCCAAAGCTGCGTCCCACACGTCTTTGAGAGGGAGATAAGGAAGAGGAAAGATGTGATGAGAGAGAGAATCGTAGCTGTCTCTCAGTGGGAGTTCTGAAGGTTTTTCTGCTTTCCTCCATCATCAGCAAATATCATCTTTCCAATATTCGCTTCATATATCAGCTATAAACGTAAGGAATAGGTCAACTAAATACGAAAATGCCATTTATTCATTTGAAAATCATTACAAACTTTATGATGTTTTTCTTCCTTTAAACGTCAAAGGAGAAATGTTGGTAACACTTTACAATAAGGTTGTATTTGTTAACTTTAGTTACAGGAATAGTTTACCTGACTTGCCGAAAATGTACTCACCCCTAGGCCATCCAAGATGTAGAGGAGATTCGTCATCGGAACAGATTTGGAGAAATTTTAACATCACTTGCTTACTAAAATACTGTTCTAAAAGACTCTTCTATCCATAATATTGCTTTCCCCAATAAAAATGTTGTCTCATCTGAATCGAGAGCGGAAACTGCTCTAAACAGGTCTAAATAAATATATGTGGGTGGATTTTGATGTGAGAGGACAACAGCGGATGATTTTTTCACAGAAAGAAACATCATTTTTGATTATGGTCTCTTATTTTGACCAGAAGCAGCGGTTTTAAAAGTTAAAACGTCTTAATGATGTGTTTGTTTCTTACACACATGCAGCTTTTCCCTTCACAACATGCTAACTAATGGCCTGGAGTCATGTGGATTACTTTTTGATTATTGTGATGTTTTTATCAGCTGTTTGGACTCTCATTCTGATGGCACCCATTCGCTGATCCATTGGTAAGCAAATGATATAATGCTACATTTCTCCAAATCTGTTCCGATGAAGAAACAAGCTCATCTACATCTTGGATGGCCTGAGTTAATTGTCAGCAAAGTTTTATTTTTGGGTGAACTAGTTTAGTTAACATTAAATAACTATGAAAAATACTTCTAATTTTAACATTTACTAATGCAATTTTTTTTTTAAATCAAAGGTTAAGATTAGCTAATGCACAGTGAACAAACATGAACAACAAACTATTGCATTTTCATTAACAAACATTAACAAAGAATAATTCCCGCTTTTAAAATACAACCCGAATTCAGGAAATGTTGGGACGTTTTTAAAATTTGAATAAAATGAAAACTAAAAGACTTTCAAATCACATGAGCCAATATTTTATTCACAATAGAACATAGAGAACATAACAAATGTTTAAACTGAGAAATCTTTACACTTTTATCCACTAAATGAGCTCATTTCAAATTTGATGCCTGCTACAGGTCTCAAAAAAGTTGGCACGGGGCCAACAAAGGGATGAAAAAGCAAGAAATTTTGAAAATATTCAGCTGGGAGACAAATTGCAAAGACTTTGCAAATCTCATCATCTATAGTGCATAACATCATCAAAAGATTCAGAGAAATCTCTTTGTGTAAGGGACAAAGCCGAAGACCTTTGTTGGATTGCCCGTGGTCTTTGGGCCCTCAGACGACACTGCTTCACTCATCGGCATGATTCTGTCATTGACATTACTAAATGGGCCCAGGAATACTTACAGAAACCACTGTCGGTAAACACAATCCGCCGTGCCATCTGCAGATGCCAACTAAAGCTCTATCATGCAAAAAGGAAGCCATATGTGAACATGGTCCAGAAGCGGCGTCAGGTTCTGTGGGCCAAGGCTCATTTAAAATGGACTGTTTCAAAGTGGAAAAGTGTTCTATGGTCAGACGAGTCCAAATTTGACATTCTTGTTGGAAATCACGGACACCGTGTCCTCCGGGCTAAAGAGGAGGGAGACCTTCCAGTGTGTTATCAGCATTCAGTTCAAAAGCCAGCATCTCTGATGGTATGGGTTGCATAAGTGCATACGGTATGGGCAGCTTGCATGTTTTGGAAGGCACTATGAATGCTGAAAGGTATATAAAGGTTTTAGAACAACATATGCTCCCCTCCAGACGACGTGTATTTCAGCAAGACAATGCAAAACCACATACTGCAGCTATTACAACAGCATGGCTTCATAGTAAAAGAGTCCGGGTGCTGAATTGGCCTGCCTGCAGTCCAGATCTTTCATATATAGAGAACATTTGGCGCATCATTAAACGAAAAATACGTCAAAAGCCCTATTCGGATGGCAATTGTTTCTCAGGGGTGCGTAAGTGATTTTCACCATTTACAGGGGGTAGTTGGTGATTTAAATGCCGTCCGAAACCAGGATGTCAGTGTTTTTCTCTCACCACCCCCGTGAGTGAGAGAAATTATCTACTGTTTTTTGACAAACACCAAGGTCACGTGGTAATTTAATTGCTGTCCGAATCCACATCTTTACGAGTTTATGAGAAGAAATCCATTCAAAATTCAGTGTTTAAACCCTTTTTGAGCACTCCCGAACACCGTACGGTAATTGTTGTATTTATTTCTGAAATGCTGGATAGTATTTAAAAGAACAATATAGCCTAACTGCTCCACCACAGCGACTGGGAGCAGAAAGAGAAGAAATGCAAGTAAACATTCGAAATGGGTCTTTATGGCAGCAGCAGGTATGCAATACAATTTTAAAATGTGTATATATATATATGTGTATAGATATATATCGCGTATAATTATATACAACTATAGCACGTCTATTTTCCTATTTTTAAAACAGGATATTTAAATAATCAAATAATAAATAGGATTATACATTATAAAATATGCTTGAAATAATAAGAATACATTTTATATAATAATAAGTGTTTTTAAATACATTTTATACAATAATAAGAATAAATTTGTAAATTAAAATTCATTTTATTTACAGCAGACAATCACGTGACTGGCCACGTGAGCAGCGCGTTCCCGGGTTCATAGGATCACAGAACTCGCTCCTCCACTGTGAATAAATCACCATCCGAATCCATGAGTTTTATCACTGAGGTGATATGTAAATTTATTTTTACAGATGTCCATATGAAAAACAATTACTGTCCGAATCGGGCTAAAGACAACCATGAACTCTTCAGCAGCTGGAAACCTATATCAGGCAAGAATGGGACCAAATTCCAAACACCAAAACTCCAGAAACTCATAACCTCGATGCCCAGACGTCTTCAAACTGTACTGAAAAGAAGAGGAGATGCTACACCATGGTAAACATGACACCGTCCCAACTATTTTGAGACCTGTAGCAGGCATCAAATTTGAAATGAGCTCATTTTGAGCATAAAATTGTAAAATTTCTCAGTTTAAACATGTGTTATGTTATCTATGTTCTATTGTGAATAAAATATTGGCTCATGTGATTTGAAATTCTTTTTGTTTTCATTTTATTCAAATTTAAAGAAACGTCCCAACATCTCCAGAATTTGGGTTGTATATTGCCCATTGTTAGTTTATGTTAGCCAATGCATTAAAGGGTTAGTTCACCAAAAAAATGAAAATTCAGTCATTAATTACTCACCCTCATTTTGTTCCAAACCCATAAGACCTTTGTTCGTCTTCGGAACACAAATTAAGATATTTTTGATGAAATCTGAGAGCTCTCTGACCCTGCATAGACAGCAACACAACTGAAATTTTCCCAGGTCTAGAAACGTACATTCTTAAAAATAAAGGTGCTTCAAAAGGTTCTTCAAGTGATGCCATAGAAGAACCATTTTTGGTTCCACAAAGAACCATTCAATCAAAGGTTCTTTAAAGAACCATCTCTTTCTTACCTTTTTATAATCTGAAGAACCTTCTTTCGCCACAAAGAACCTTCTGTGAAACAGAAAGGTTCTTCAGATGTTAAAGGTTCTTTATGGAGCCATTTAGACAAAAAGGTTCCTCTATGGCAGGGGTGCCCCAGCCCTGCACAGTTTAGATGCAACCCTAATTAAACACACCTGATCCAGCTAATCAAGTCACTAAGGCTTATTTGAAAACTACATGGTATGTGAGTTGGAGCAGGGTTGGAACTAAACTCTGCAGGGCTGCAGCCCTCCAGGAACTGAGTTTGACACCCCTGTTCTATGGCATTGTGAAGCACCTTTATTTTTAAGAGTATAGCAAGGACATCGGTAAAACATCTCATGTGACACGCGTGGTTCAACCATAATGTTACTGTATGAGGCTACGAGAATACTTTTTGTGTGCAAAGAAAACAAAAATAATGACTTTATTCAACAATTCTTCTCCTCCTCCTCGATGTCCTTGCTATGTTTCTGGACCTGGGAACATTTCAGTTGTGTTGCTGTCTATGCAGGATCAGAGAGCTCTAAGATTTCAACAAAAATATCTTAATTTGTGTTCCGAAGACGAACTAAGGTCTTACAGGTTTGGAACAACATGATGATGAGTAATTAATGACTGAATTTCATTTTTGGGTGAACAGCATATTTATTCAAGTATGCTGCGTTATGATCACACCATGTTTGACTTCAATGATACTAAACATCAATGGTTCTCATGTGTCCTGTACCCAATTCGCCGGGAGTTTGATTGACAGGTGATCTGACCAATCATAACGCCAAATCTGCCATTTTTGTCCAACAAACAAACCAGACAGGAGAGAGTAGATTAACGTCAGTAGCACTGAACTTGAAAAACTGAGTGAACTGACGTCTTTCCACGGCTGAATCAAATATCTTCTGATGCTCATTCATGTTTATTTCATACTATAACTAGTGAAGATGAAGAGATGATCGATTCACGTGCCACTTGAACTGAGGCTCTACAGTGATCTGTCACAACACGTTAAAGAGCCACAAAACTGTATTTATTGTTTGAATTTCTTACAAAATGACAAAATTTGAAAGCTAAGACTTTATTTCATACCAGAAGTAACCTGCTCTGTCTTGTCTGTCGGTGTTTTGTCAGTGTCCTTTTTTGCTCTGCGAATGTATTTTTCACTGCGTGAGAACATGATGTGTGGCATGAGAGTGGCATGGCTTATCGGACATAGCAACAGTAACAAAGGGGGGTGGGTCTTTGCGAAGGGTCAATTGCAATTGACAAATTAAAATATGTGCATATTTAACAGCCCTTGGTCACCTTTCTCTTTGACTGTATGGAAAAGAGCAGTGTGATCTTTTCCTAACATCATTTGTGTTCTGCAGAAGATGAGTGATGAGAGTGAGTAAATGAAGAAAGAATTATTATTCCTTTAAATGGCAGGTTCTTTTTCAGCTGGCATTAAAGTGCTCAGTGACTAATTTGCCATAACATTAAAGCGTGTTGGATAACACCGTTTTTGCAATCTTTCTGCATTTCATTACCGTTGCTCACTATCACGAGTATGTGTGATATTTTATTTGATTGGAGGTAATTATCTAAATTCCGAGCACTTATATTGTTTAAGCCAATTATGCGTGAGCAACAGCATGAGTACTTCATCACACACTTCATTCCTCTTCTGGCAGGGGGCCACAGCAGATACAATCATATACCGAGGATGAGATCATGGATAAGTCTGGCAGTAGGCATGATTCCACAAACAGATATCTGCTCGCTTTGGGTTACAGGATTCATCCATCCTCCATCTCTGACTTTCCCCATCCATACCCTCAACCTCACTTTGGCACAACAGAAATTTCCTTGGAGGGATTTTGGTAAACACACCGCAACCCAGTTAGTATGCAGCTCCACGAAACCTCCTCGACTCACGCTGTTTGATATCAAACATTCTGTGTGTCTCAGTAGAAACACTTCATCTTTACACAGAGCTGACACAAATAGCGAGAGAAGTTTGAAACTCAACTTTAGGTTTTACTTAGTTTTACTTTCATTATAGTTTCAACATAAAAGTGTCTGTTTTACAATATGTATGTTTAGTGAATCACATGTTTGAAATAAACAACAAAGCGTGCACTCGTTTGATAAGCCATGTTCTTTCGTTTCAGAACCTTCAATTTTCTGATAGTTGGAGGTCTGCTATTAATGCAGCATGTGGTTTACCTAATGTATTATGGGATAGAAGTGTGTCTGAACCCTGTATCAGGTATCTGGGTTTACAGCACAGGGCAGAGCACTTGCTGTCATAGCTATTAATAGCCTGGAGAGAGAGTGAGATATTCATAAGCATTCTTACCACAGGAGCCAGAGATACAGTAGGAGCTCTTCCGTGAAACTGCTGACAGGACAAGAACTAAGCAAGCCTTGACCCACTTATTGAATGTATGTTTTAATACCAGACTTCATGAAGATAAATCTCTATGGTAGACTATAAAACAACCATTATTTGTTAAAAAGATAATATTTCACATTGCCAAATATATACCCAATTCTTAGTTCAGTATTACAGCACTGATCTTTTGTAGACTCACCTGACCGTAGGATTAATAGTTTTTTAGCTATGCCTAAATTTTATTGTGCGTTTTATAGGTATGCTTTAAAAACTATTCATTATATTTTTATACAACTATTTATATAGATAAAATTATTTATGAAAAAAAAAATTCAGTTTCCACAAAAATATTAAGCAGCAACTGTTTTCTTTTTAACATTAATAAGAATAAGAATAAGAATACATATATTGAGAAACAAATCAATATATTACAATGATTTCTGAAGGGCTGTGTGATACTTAAGACTGGAGTAAATAAATTACCTTTTAAAATATATATGTAAAATATCCAAATGTAAAAGTGTTATTTGTGTAAATTCTAGTAACATTTCACAATATTATTGTTTTACAGTATTTCTGTTTAAATAAATACAGCCTTGGAGGACATAAGAGACTCTTAAAAACAAAACAAAAAATCTTACTGACCCCAAACTTATGAACAATAGTGCATATCATATAAGTATTATTTTGTTATGACAAGGCATGGTTAGTTTGGATTGTAAATGATATTTATGAATTAATAATCGTGATATGCAGACTTGATAAGAGACTTCTTTCAAAAACATTAAAAGTCATAATTATTCAAAACTTATACTACTGTATATTATAAACTTAATCTTTAAACTATATATATATATATATATAGCAAAAAATATATATTTACAATGTAGATGTAAGCAAAATTTTAATAGGTCAATATAAACCTTCTAATTAAATTATTATTACTGTGTTTCGGTAGTGACAAATTTGGGGAGAGGACAAATATTCCAAAACTTTCTGAAAATACAATATGAGAATTAACTGCATAATTACTAGAAATGTGTACCTTGGATATTATACAATTTGCATACATACAAATTTTTTGGAAATGTTTTTTTTTTTTCCAAGATGTGTG
The DNA here is from genome assembly GCA_021397915.2 of Tor tambroides. Taxonomy (NCBI): domain Eukaryota; kingdom Metazoa; phylum Chordata; class Actinopteri; order Cypriniformes; family Cyprinidae; genus Tor; species Tor tambroides. The sequence goes on along the minus strand of JAFVLL020036109.1, from coordinate 22,008 downwards.
TATATATTTTATAATGCTATTTACACTGTTTAATTAATTAATTATGCTGTTAACCACCTGCATGGTGTCCATATTTAACTAATAAATTGAAGGAAGTCATCTCTCAGATTTGGTGTATTCTGCCTAGCTGTGACTCTATATTTGTACAAGGGTCTGGTTCTGCCCATTGAGATTAACCTCATTTGTACCCTGCCTGTGTTTTCCAAATAACCTTCACAAAAGGCTGTGTACTGAGATTGAGATTGCAGTGTGTCTGTCTGTCGGCGTTCACTGCTCTGACATGTCTATTGTACTTACGCATATGACACACACTCATGCACATGTGCACACACTCACAAACATCATTTCAAGCAGCTGCAGACACACACTCGATCTGACAGCACAGAACAACCCTCAGTTTCCCCACACTGCTCAGACACACCCATATAAACATGCACCAAACAGACGAAAAACCCACATACCCATCTCAAAAACATCCTGAAAACACAAACTTCATCATTTTAGAAACCTGGTTGAATGGTGACCGGGTTACCTGTTGAACCGATGAGTTGAATTTAAGGACAAATTTTGCTTTCCTGTATAACTGTCACTAGGGAAGGTTTGTCAGTCTCACACACACACACACACAAGCTAAGCAAGCCCTTGGAAATGACAGGCTGACGCTGGCCGCCGTTGATTCTGGATGGCTGTGTAACACGAATGCACCTGCAGGGTGTTTCTGTCTGTCTGCATATGGATGCAGCGTCTCGTCTCACAAAATTGAATGTGAAAGTAGAAGTTTAGTGCCTGTGAGAGGATACATTTGGGGAAAGTCATGTCTGACTGCAATGTGCTATGCAAGTATGATGGGCTTTCTGTTCTTACTAAAGGTAAATATTAGAAAAAATATTATTATCAATATTGAAAACAGTTGTGCTGCTTATTATTTTTGTGGAAACGTTGGTAGTCTTTAGAGTTTCTGAAAGGATTTTTCTTTACAGCATGTTCACACACACACACACTCTCATGCACATTAATACATGTTCTCACACTCTGTGACTTTCTTTATCTTGCTCTTTCACTGTATTTCACTCTCTCTTTCTCTGTATTTGTGTTTCCTGTCTCTTTCTCAGTGTCGAGACAGAGGTCAGTGTGTGTGTAGAGGGATAATGTTTCAGTGTGTTTCCTCAGGATGGTGGGCTTCCTGCCCCCACGCCTCTCTTCCTTCCATTCAACGAGCTGTTCTTCCCCTCACCTGACAGACTATTGTGTCCCAACAGCAGCTATAAGACAGACTAACACAGACTAACACCAAACACAAACATAAACAGATGAGCACACAAACACTCTGATGCCACTGTCTCTAATTGTGATGCTAATGATAAATTTAGTCTAGTTGTTTGGAGAAAATCGCAATGTGTATCGTGATGGCTAAACAATGACTCTGAGGTCAGGGATAGTTGACATAGTGTGTCATGCACTGTAAAAAATAAATAAATAAATAAAAATTGAGCAAACTTAAAAAGTTTAAGGCAACCAGCTTCAGCAGATTTTTGAGTTTTTCTCTTCTTTTAAGTTTACAACAGAAGTTGAGAAAACTCAAAAATCTCCTACAAAATAAGTTGAGAAAACTCAATAATCTGCTGAAGCTGGTTGCCTTAAACTTTTAAATTTGCTCAACTTTTTTTCTTTTCTTTTTTTTTTTTTTACAGTGTGGGTTCAAATTTACAGTATATGAAAGAGAATATATACATTCTTGGATCTTATTTATTTATGTATTTATACTTATGTTTATTTATTTATTTATTTATTCATTCATTCATTTACTCGCTTATATGTATATATTTATTTAGTAATTTTTTCAAATGTAATTATTTTTTATTTATTTACTTGTTTATTCATTTATTCATTTATTTTCTTGCTAGCTTTATTTATTTTAATTATTCTCTTTTATATTTATTTACTTGTGTATTTATTCATTTGTTCATTCATTCATTCATTCGCTTACTGACTTATATTTGTATTGTTATATAGTAATTTATTTTAATTTATTTATTTTATACTTATTTACTTGTGTATTCATTTAACATTTATTTTCTTCTAGCTTTATTCATTTATTTTAATTATTTTATTTTATGTTTACTTGCCTGCTTATTTATATACTTATGTATTTATTTATTCAACACATTTCATTAGTTACCTGTGGTGTGATAAATGAATTTTTCATGATTCGTAGAAGCTGCTTGTCTAATAATTCTAAAATTATAATTAAGAACATGCTGTTTAAAATAGTTTTAGATGTGACGACATGTTGTCTTTGATAATATAAAAAAAGATAAATAAATAAAAGCTACATCCTTAGATATTACATTCTCATTTGAGAAGCTCTATTATCTTTTTTTTTTTTTTTTTTGGTTAAAAAAATGAACGAATAAATAAATAAATAAATAACCATTTAATAAAGTCAATTCCAGTGGAGACCTAAAAATGTCTTCCATGCTGCAGAAATGATTGCATATTCATATATTCTTGTTGGAAAGAGATGGGAAAAGATCTCCACATCAAATGGAGAGGGATTCAGTGATTCAGATCAGTGGGCTGCTGGAGAAAAACACTGCCAATGTTGTCAGAAAGTATTGGCCGCACTGTCATCCGTGATTTTGTTTTCCCTCCAACACTTTTTACTCACGCCCAACCCCTCACACTGACACCTCTGATAATTCAGCATTTCACAAGGTTACGGTTCATAGGTCAAACAAAGGACATGTAAAACTGGGACACGAAGATCTCTGCTGTCATCTTGACCTACCTTAATGTCATCACACACATAGGACAGTTTTATATGTGACGACACTGATCAAAAATAAAGCAGAGGATTATTGGGGCTTGTCGGTGTCAGACCCTCAAAAGGCATTAAAAATTTGACAGTAAGAAATGTTTCTTGAGCAGCAAATCAGCGTATTAGATTGATTTCTGAAGGATCATGTGACACTGAAAACTGGGGTAATCACTGCTGAAAATCACAGGAATAAATTACATTTTACAACATATTCAAACATAAAACAGTAGTTTTAATCGGCAATAATATTTCACAATATTACTGTTTTATTATATTTTTTGATGAGGACTTGGTGAGCATACCTCCTTTCAAACCATTTTGAATGGTATGTATTCATTTAATTAACAGGGTTTTAAAATATTCCAGTACAGCTGCACAGTTCTTGAAATTTCTAATCAAGATCGTGCATGGAGAGATTAGTTAATCTTGGAAAAAATCACTTTATTGTACATTTACATATCACAAAAAATCTAAAACACAACATCATTGTTTTCTTTTTATATTCTTTTAAATAATGGCTATTATGCTTGCATTTACAAAACTGCATTTACTCATTTAGCAGCTTTGTAATATTCCTTTTAATACTCCGACCCCCCAGAAACTCATTGTGTTATTCACACATTGTCAAAACTATAGCTGCGTATGTGTGTCCAATTGAAGCATCACAGCTAATGAGGTTGGGAATGGGGTTTGTCTGGGGTTCAATCTGCTACCCGGCGTGTAGGATTTCATTCCACTTCAAACGGCGTTCACCTGATCCGTCTCGCTTTGTACGCGCACAAGAAAGCTAAAATGCAGCAACTTCTGTTTGATCTATAATGGGGTGACTCAGGCTCGGCTGTGATAAGTGATAACGGGCCACGGCCTTCTTCTTTAATTAGTTTTTTCAGCGCATTATCTTCAATCATCTTCTCTCGCTTGCTCTCTGTGTTCATCAAACAGTTGTGAAAATAGTGATGTGAGAGTCTGTAATCACGCTGAGATTGGCTGTGATGGAATTAACTCGGTTTGATTGTTTATGTGAGTTCGTGTTTGCATGTGACACGGGCTAAAAAAACGTGGTCATGCTGTGTGTCTGTGTACCTGTGAAGGAAAGTGTGGATGTAAACAGCACACATGTAAGTATATTGAATATTAGTGAGCAATACACTCTTTTATTTGAAGTTAATGAAAGAAAAGCACAGAGACTCCCGGAAATTACAATCAAATACTCTTCCTCCGTCTTCGGATTCTGAAATGTGTGAGACATCTAATTGGACAAATAGAGAAGAACCAGGCGACAAAATTAAAGATGAGGAAAATGATGGAGTATCGTTCCTCTAAAAGGCCCTTAGAGCGACGCGGGCGGAGGGGACAGAACGGGGCGATGTATTCATCTGAAGATTAACGAGCTGCTGATTTGGAGCAGGCGTGGAAGAGGAACTTAGTGCAGCAGGCCTGCCATTAATAGCCAGTAGATGAAGGATTCCTTTTTTATGTGGGATATTTATGGAGGAGCCTTGGTGGATCCAGCTCTTCTGTACCGTTTACTGCTTCTGCCCTTATATGTGTGTCTGAGGGGGTCTTTAGCAGGGGTTTTACCAGGCTACCTCACTTCACTAGTGCAGAGGAATAAATAAAATGAAATGTGTGTGACTTCAACATAACCATATCAGTCCTAAATCATGAAAGAAATAAGAATTGACATCCAAGTCCAATTTTTAAAGATCATTTTATGACTTTTTTAACCATATAGTATGATTCTCATTAAAATAATGAAAAAAACAAACATTTTCAGTACTGTATTATGAAAACAATTTAATATAGTGTAATTTATGCATAATTTGTCTTTAATTGATGCCATTTTAAATGAAGAAATAATTGTATTTCCTTATGCTCTGCTGTAAACCCTTTACCTAATTTTGTATTCCTGATCAAAAATGCCCGGCCTTTGAAAAAATCTTATAAAACTCTCATTATGCTATATTATTACCAAATCTTGTATTCAATCTTTTTGTCAGCTTGTGTTCTTTAATTAGCATAGGTTTTGTATTTCTTTTTGGAACTGATCGGTCATAGGTCTCACTGATCTGAGCTTACGTACCTCAGTTTTTGAGTGAAAAAAATATTATTTGTGGATCATTTACACCATATTTAATGAATGCAAAAGTTTAGATTAATAAGGCCTATGATCAATCAGCTCCAAAACAGAAATATGGAAAATACTGTCCTAATTAAAAGATAACAAGTTGATTGAATCCATCTGGTAAAAATACAGCCTAATGAAAATTTCGATTTCTTTTTGTAGACTGATCATCTTCGACCGGGATCATCTCAAGTATAACATGGTGTGAAAATAAGTGCAAAAATGACCTTATTACCAGCAACTTTCAGTCTAATGTGATAATATGAACTAGCATTTTCAGGGAAAAGAAAATCCTCTCCAGGTCAAAATGACCAGAACACAACATGAGGGTTAATTTACAATAGTAAGAATATAATGTGAACCACCACTGACAACATTATTCTTTTTATTTTAGGGTAAAATGTAAACATGATTCACCCCATTGGTCTCAGCTAACACAATTTTTCTTTTTGCAGCTGATTCTCAATTTTCAAAAATGGCTGCAACAGTAGGCTTTTGAAAAATATTCAGTGTGTGGTGTTGCTGTTTAAATGGAGATTAGACCATGTGGATAACAGATTTGTGATGCAGATTTCAGAAAAACCTCTTTTAATGAGATGCAGCTGATAACTGTGAATGGGGTGTGCTGGGAGCGTTCTTGGAAACACTGAGGGATTTTATTATTGCGTGGTTAAAGATAAACCCAAAAGTGCTCTGTCTAAATTAAGACCATTCAGCAAGCTCTGTTTGTGGTATCATATCACTGCTCGTTTGCTGCCAAAAATCATGTGAGAAATGTACAGAACCTGAAGAATTTGAGAAATGCATAAGCCTCAGGGATACTGTATGTAGACATTATGAACAAAACATCCATAGAAACACACAACTTGGATTCCCAGTGAATGCTAAATGATGGTCTTTCAGAAACCATAAAACTGTTAACGGTTAAAGGAATGTTATGGGTTGCGTACAAGTTAAGCTCTATTGACAGCATCTGTGACCACAGAAAATAATTTTGATTCATGCCTCAATTTGTGTTTAGAAATATGAACTTACGATGGAAGTCTATGGGGCAAGGCGTTGGGCTAAAATAAGAATTTAAAAAGATAGAAATTCATAAACATTATACATGTTCACATGAGACTATAGTGAGGTAAAATTAGCTTAAAACCCCTTAAATAACCGCAGTGGCCATAAAGCCAGTAAAACTCCTAAAAACAACTTTAAATCTCAAGTAACATATTATTGTGGAAGAATTAATATAATTAGGTTAAAAAATACAAGCTGCATATTTCCCTCTAGTACTATGCCTTGTCCCATAGATGTCCACTGTAGGTGTTATTGTAACCAAAAGTTTTTGTAACTTTAGTTTGATGTGTTTATTTATTGATTGATTGATTTTTCTCTGGTTATTAACATTATGCCACAATATATATTATAGGTGGAGCTTTTTAGCTTGTTTCGAACTGGACATTTTTACAAACAGAGATTAGCTCAGTTATCTTCCTGATGTCAAACAATCAGTTCAAATATTATATTCAAATCTGATTCAGCTTTCTTCATTCATTTTCATTTACAATAACTGTGAGCTTGTGTAAATTTCTGTGTTGTGTTATATTAAAAAGAGAGACGAAGAGACTTTTAGTGTGTGTGTGTGTGTTTGTGTGTGTGTGTGTGTGAAGGAGAGAGCTAAATAATGCAAGGCAGATATTTTAAGTATGAAGTTAATTAAAGACCAATTTTCAGTGAGGTGGTGAAGGCAGGAACAGATACAGGCCTAAAACGTACTGCTACATTGTAGACATAAGAAACTTCATCTAGTCTCTTTACTAGGTCACACTCCAACCCCAGGCTTGAACGAAATCCTCAAATGCTATTTTTCACATAATGTATTAATTTTAGAAAGTCTGATCTCAGTTAACACACAAAATTGCACACTGATGGACAACCATTGAGAAACACACACCATGAGAAGTGTGAAGTGCTTACATTGGGTTTAAATATAGCTGTGTTTTTACATCTGTGGCTATGTTGAGGAGGTATTTTTACTGTGATTATTTTAGGTGTCTACTTGCATTCTTGGGATGGCTTAAAAAGGACTCACCCTGACTGAGTTTTGGCTCATCAAGCCGGAGGTGCCGGGTTCATGCAGTTGTGCCGGCTCCCGCTCTTGGTTTAAACAGGCCCGCTTCCCCTTTAGGCAGCAGCTGCTAATCTGCACTCTGGAGCTGAAGAGCACATGTTTTTGAGAGGTGCTTTAGCATACAAAGCCAAAGATGACTCTATTAGCTCGAGATAGGGAATGAAATGGGAAACTCCAACTCAAAATCAGCCTTGGGAAGGTTTAGATCCAGAATGGGTGAAGCTGTAAATTGAGATGTAAGCCTTTGAGCCACAGGTCAAATCCAGGGGCCCGTTTCAATAAGGAGGTTCAACCAACCAACAAAGTTTAAACTTGAACTCAGAGTTGACTTACTCTGAGATGGGAAACTCTGAGTTTTCGGTTACAGAACAGCTGAACTGAGTTAGTTTACTCAACTCTAAGTAGGTTGACTCTGAGTTAAGCGCGTGCACCACGACTATGAAAAGTCATTATCAGCGGAGCGCCGAAATTACGATTCACCATGGCAACAGCTCCTGCCAAAAAGACGTCAGCGCGCGTACTTCCGTCAATGCGTAACTTTAATTCTTAATAACTGTCAATAACTTAATAACTGTTATAATATCAGAGGTGAAAACTGTAAATTATTGAACTAATATTCATTTTAATGGTATCCCATGGCCACAAAAAAAAGGAAAAAGACAGAAAAAAGAAACAAGAACGTGGCAGCAGCTAAAAATGAAGTATAAAAACACAATTCAATCAAGGTAAAGCTTTAAACATGAAAGGTTCATGGGTGTGGGCTAAATGACTTTACAAACATTTGACATTAAATATCATTCAATGTCTATTTCAATGCGCTGCAGCTTTTTCCACATAGTCTAACACTCTTTTCACATAATTAAATATTCTCTAATCCAACCTGTTACGTTTCTTAATTAGAGTAATAAAATTAACTACTGACTTGTCGACAGCAAGAAGGCAGAGTGAGAACCTGCACCAGCACCACTGACAGATGGAGATGGTGGAAGATTTCTAAAATCCAAAAGTAAAAAGAATAACTTTTGCTTTTGTATTAGGAAATAAAGATGACCAAAAAATTGTGAATAATTTGTTTATTTAACAGCTGTGGTGGTGGTTACGGCTCGTACTACCCCTCCATCTGGCATCCTTCCATTCCATACAGTAATCAGTTTCATTTTCAGAAGGTGCGATGGTGGGGATATGCTTGTCATCAATGCATCCAACCACACTGGAAATCCTGAAGGAAATTCTGATTATTGGGTTACTTCCAGACGTCACAGAAAGATGTTATCAAGTGAACGTCATTTATCAGATTAGCCTCATTTAAACCGATTTTTACACCACTGACTTACAGTCCTGTGAAACTCCTCTTTGACGGATTTGTGCCCAGGAAAAAATTCTCAGAATGAGTGTGAGAGGGATGCACACTTTCCTTAAAATCTGCATACAGCGGACTTATAATGTGCTCTGCATCTCCGATGTTTTAAAGTGCATTTTTCTTATTTTGCAAATTATCTTCCAATGGGGTAAGAAATTAAAAATATTCTTGTTTCCGTTTGCATTGATTATTTTTCTTACCCTATGGCGGACAATTTTACTTGTTTTATGTAAAATGCACTTAAAAGGAAAATCCCCCAGGAAACAAGACTAAATATAGACCATTTTTCATATATAAAATGCATATTAAGAATTTTTAGATATTTGTACTTGAAATAAGACAAAAATACTCAGTAAGAAAAGCAATTTTGCAGCGTGAATGAATGAATAAGGTATTTAAACTTCGCTAACACTATAAAAAGGGGGAGGAGACCGAAAGAAACTCTGGGTTTACCGAAGAAAACCTGCTCCCGACCAGGTTAGGTTCACAGAGTAAGTTACCACGGTAACTGACTCTGAGTATAAGTTACCTCTCTTTCAGAAACGGGCTTGACTTACCCTGCTTTCTCGGGTTTGACAAACCTCCCATTTTGAAACGGAAAACTCAGAGTTTCCCTCATTTCAGGGTTAACATACTCAGAGTTTTCACTTAACCTCCTTTCTGAAACGGGCCCCAGAGCAGTTGTTGAAATCAACAGTTCATTTAAGTTAAGTTAAATTCTAGTTTTATGTTCATGTCTTTATAAAGGTCATAAGGCTTCATTACATCATGCAGGAAGTCTATGCATTGTATGTGTGTTGTCATTTGCTGACTATATTTAGTTATCAACAGACCTTTGGTCAGGAGGCACTATTGCTTCAACAAAGTCATTATTGGTTACCATTGCACTGATATGGCTAGTAAGACATCAAATGTCTCTCCACCTGAACACACACTACAGCACTGGAGAATGTTTAACTGGGAAACCTAGCCAAGTGTTGCTTACTCCACAATAGTTAACTTTTGATTTGTTCAATCAATTGTTTAAACTTTTTAATAGTTATTTATTGATTTGTTTATGTTTTGTCTGTCACTGTGTTTTGGCCTGTCTTTGTGTTTTGTTTTGTGTTTTCATTCGTCTCTGTTTTGTTTTGGCCTGTCTGTGTTTTTTGTTTTATTTTGGCCTGTCTATGTTTTTTTTTTTTTTTTTGGTCTCTTTCTGTGTTTTGTTTTGCCTATTGGTTTTGTTTTGGCCTGTCTCTGTGTTTTGTTTTGTTTTGTTTTGTTTTGTTTTGTTTTGTTTTGTTTTGTTTTGGCCTATGTTTTTTGGAGTTTGTCTCTTTCTGTGATTTGTTTTGTTTTGTCTCTTTGTTTTGTTTTGTCTCTGTCTATTTTGTTTTGCCTGTTTATTTTGCCTGTTTATTGAGTCTCTTTGTTATGTCTTGTGTCTCTGTCTCTGTGTTGTCTTGTGTTGTCTTGTGTTTCATCGTGGTCTATGTGTTTTATTTTAGTTAATTTTTTTGTTTGTTGTTCTTGTTCTTGCTACATACACAATTGTCAGTTGTACTGTGTGACTTTGTGGTTGTGGTCCAGTCCTCTTCACAGCTTTGGGAACTGGGTGTTTGACTCTTACATAATAGTAGATTAAATCAGAAAGATCCTTCACATAAACTTCATGTTACACAACTTTGAAGCATTCACAAACACACATTATCTGAACCTTTTCATGCTACTTGTGTATGTGCTTGCACTGTCTGTCTACTTCACATGCTCACTCCTCTTCCTGCTCGTTCAACACACTCGTAGACCTCCTCCAGTGTTCCCAGTGCAGCTGGAGGATGTTGTGCTACTCAGATGGGAATGACTGATGACAGACATGATCATATCACCATGGGGAGATGAGGGTGTCTGTGCTTTCATCTACAACTTTATTACCATGGCAATAAAACCTCTTGAATTTTCCATCACACAGGCTCATCTGCTATACAAAATAGGAGAAATCAATGATTAGTGTAGCATTTGTCAAATATGGTTGCATGTCATCTATTTCTGTTCAAAAAAGCATTTTCTCATGTTTAGCATCAGGTTGTACTTTAGTGATGGGACTGGCATGCAGCATAATTGTTAGGCCTCAGGCAGAGGAGTAGGATCAAGAGAATGCATCCCATTTATGACAGTACAACAAGGGATTAAGCCTGAATTTTCAGTAGGACTTGTTAAGATTCTCATGAATATTACTGTTCTGTCCTCTATATTCTTTATTGACATGCAGCAGAGCAGCTGATGTTCAAATGAAATACTGGGGTTGTGGTGATATTGCCACACTTAAATCTGGGTTAGCGAGCGTAATGTTCACACCACATACTCTAGCAAATTCCAGAAATCCCTGTTATTGTTTTTAAAACATTTACACATGCCTTTGCACGACTATTAAAGTTGTATACTATAAGTACAATAAGTACAATGAAGGTTCTTAAAGGGACAGCTGACCCAAAAATAACATTTTAAAAATTCCAAACTTGGCTTTAAAACTTCCCCTTTTTTCTGCAGAACACAAAAGAAGATATTCTGAAGAGTGTTTTTGTTAAAAAAAAACAAAAAAAAAAACACTGGAGCCCATTGACTTTCATTGTACAGACAAAACAAAAATACAAAGACATTTTTGGGTGAACTATCCCTTTAAACAGGAAGAGATGTTTTGACTGACTCACATGTAAAGTGAGCAGCTATGGTTTGTTTTGTTTTTATGTGATGTGTAGGGCTGGATTTGTCTGAATTGGAGTACACCACAACCACAGGCTGGCGTGAAAAATAATAATAATAATAATGCTGTGACCGTCTATACCAGTGGATGCAGTATGCATCAGACATCAGCAAACAGACAGTCTGCAGTCCATGGTTCATGCCATCTGAGGCTGAGACTACCTGTCACCTGTCTCTTTGGCACTGAGTTAGCACCTCAAAGCCTGCTGGGTAAAAGCATAAAATTACAGCCCTTCTTCACCCTAAAAGGTGAAAAAAACTGACAGATCTGAAGCTTCCTCCCTTCATCCATTTTTTCACTGTCTTTTATGCTTTTACTGGAACCGCAGATGTTTGGTTACACAACCACAAGTGTTCGTGGTGTAAGTCGAGTCCAGCGATCTCATCTGGTCCAAAAGAGACAGAAGAACTTTAATAGTCCACTGATCACAGCCAGACGGAGAATATCAGTAAGACATGGAGCAGAGCTGAGCAGTCTTTCAGAAGTTATAGTTAATGCTAAACAGATTTAGCTTAAGGTGTTTTTGTACGCATTACAAATGATTTGTTTCAAAGAAGCTCTGCCGATCAGTCGTGCTCTTTCTGTTTTTCTTTTCACTGTACTTCACCCTGAAGACTCATTTACAACAGTAAAATCACTATTTGAAAAGGTTCCTAGCCTTTTTGCTAATGCAAGAGCAACAGGCTCACACTGAGCAGCCCCTTTGCTGGTCATCCGTCACAAATTAAACTATTGACCGTCGGCTTTGGCACCACACAAAGCCCCCCTGGCAACATCCTCCCCCTGCGGTGTGCTTTGAACGGGGGGAAGCAACCCTTTGTCCTGCTATTGTTCTCCCACCCTCAGGCCAATTAACTTCATATCAACAAGACCTTTAGAGGATGTAAAAAAATATTAAGTGAGCGAGAAAGAGGTGTGCAAAGGAAACCGAGAGCCTGTTTAGACCTGGTTTTAAATGGCTTTTCACCTAAAAAAAAAAAGAAATTTTATTTACTTACCTTCATGTCATTCCACAACCATGTTCACTGCCATTCAAGTTTTTTTTTTAATTCAGCAAGAATGCATTAAACTTTCTGTTCATCAAATAATCCCTTATAATCATTAATAATAAAAAGAAATGTTTCTTGCAGATCAGCATATTAGAAGAACTTCTTAAGGACACTGAAGACTGGAGTAATGGCTGCTGAAAATCCACCATTGCATCATAGAAATAAATTACATTTTAAAATTTACTCAAACAGAAAACAGTCATTATAAATTATAATAATATTACACATTATTACTGCTATTACAGTATTTTTAATCAAATAAATTAATTAATCAGCCTTGGTGAGCATAAGAGATTTCTTTCAAAACATTAAAATCATCTTACATTTGAAAGGAAGTTTATGTTGTTATTTGTTCTGTGACGTGCTCAATTGTGATAGATTTTCATATTAGGTGTAAACAAGGCGTAAGGGAGCATGGAAACTTAGGCACTGGAAGTGAATTAGGAGATGGATGTGTGCAAATGACGGCAGAGGAAAAGGTATGAGGATGGAATATGAGCGAGCAGGAAAGGGCAAAGATAACAGTTAGCGCACAGGAAAAAGAGCAAAGGATGATGGGATGAACAGACAAAGCTAATATGACATTAAAATCGGGGAAATTTTACTCTGGCTTTTTCCCATATGGTATTGTAACGTAGAGGCAGAACTTGCACTTCACAAAATAGCTCAGTTGTGAGCAGGCTTTTGTTAGCATATTCAAAGAGTGTGCCAAAATGTAACACACTTTGCATAAGCTATTAGCCATTCAACTCGTGGTTGCATGCATGCTATTTTTAGATTTCAAAGCTCTGTGAATATATTAATACATCGGATCAGTGAAAGAGAAAAGATATCCCTCATATATTATGTGTGATTGTATGAAAAGCAGAGATTCATTAATAAATAGCCTAAGAAATTAAAACAGCTTCTTAATTTTTCTGTGTAGCTCCATCAATGTTTTATCAACCTTCCCAGAGGGGACATGGTTTATGTAATCGGGTTTATAGTGTACTGTATGTAATGCTAAACACAGTCTTGTCACCGTGCCCGAATCTTCACAGCCAGCTTCATCCCAAACACGATCGTGGGCGATGATTGTCCCCTCGGGGCTTACATGCTTTTCTGGTGTATCTGTGCCAACAGATCAGGGACAAAATGATCTTTGTGTCATATAACAGCACAGGTGGATCAAACTGGAGCAAGCTTTCATCTGCATAAGGAGCGCGGTGCTGTGGCCACACAGAGGACAATGGTGGAAGCTTTATGTAACCTGTGAGGAATTGCGGCCTTGACTGTGTTATTGTTTCTGCCAGCGTCAGAGCAGCTCTGCCAGAAGGTGGGAGTTTTCCAGAGCAGCTGTTTGGACTCATTTAAAAAGTTGTTGAGACACCTCCTAAATGCGTAATCTGCTGAAACAGTTGGATAACTTTGTTTAGTCTGAGGCTCTGTTTACACCTATGAAAATGCATCTGAAAAATATATAATTTACTGTGTTATATATACATATACATCACTCTAAATATTGCTGGGTTAAATACAACCCAGTGCTGGGTAAATATTGGACAGAAGACATGCTGGGTTGTTTTCAACAAACAGTTGGTTTAAATGTTTAACCCAACCTTCTGTGCAGTAACCCAACCGCTGGGTCAAAACAACCCAATCGCTGGGTTTGTCCATATTTTACCCAGCGCTGGGTTGTATTTAACCCAGCATTTTTTAGAGTGTATATACAAATATATATAAGTGACATACATATATCACTTACTGTTTTAGTGTGCTACTGCATGCTGCTTAAGACATATATTTTGAACATATGATACTGTATATATTTTGAATATATATAAAATACATATTTTGAAATTTATATTCATCAGAGAATCCTATATATATATATATATATATATATATGTGTGTGTGTGTGTGTGTGTGTGTGTGTGTGTATAGATAGACAGATCATGATTTCCACAAAAATATTAAGAAGCAACTTGTTTTCAACTTGAATTGAGCAGCAAATCAGTATATTGGAATTATTTTTGGAGGATCATGCGACACTGAAGACTGGAGAAAATTCAGTTTTGACAATATATTCAAGTAGTAGTAAATAGTAATAGAATTGCAAAATATGTTTTTTATGTTCTTTTTTAAATCTAACTAATGCAGCCTTGATGAGCATAAGAAACTTCTTTCAAAAACATTATTTATTTATTTATTTAATCATTCAATCATTTATTCAAATCAGGACAAAATCATTGAATCCTTATTTTTTCTGATTTCTGATACGTTATGAAATGTAATTTTGTCATTTCAATGTAAACTGTTAAAGAAATTTCTGTCTTCTCCTATTAAAGTCCCATTAAACTCACATGACTAAAAATATTATAAACTGGCCACTGGCTCACATGACTTGCCTTAAAGGGCTTCTGCTACTGTTTAAACTACTACTGGTCACTTGATTTTTTTTTTTACTTATTCAATTGTGGCTTGAGTCATCTGATCACAAAACATTTTGAACCCCATTTACACCTGTATTTAATGCTGAAATCAGATCACTTAGAAGAGGTGTAAATGGAGTCCAAAAGTATTTTGCTGTGTAAATGAACAAGGGTCTACAGTCTCACAGCATCTCATTTCCTCTTAGCATCAGCAGCGATAATGAGCCGGCACGCTGAGACTTTCACCTGCTGAGAGGATAATCTTGTTGGTTCCCTCAAGTAAACATCCGCCGTACGCCGCTGTTCCTCTCAGACACACCTCTCCACACACCCCTGTTCCTGACAGCTGTCATTCACTCAGCGCTCCGTCTGCCTCAGATCTGAGCTGATGGCTTTCAGAGGTTTGTTTACAGTGGCTCTACTGCTGCCTAAATCTCACAGGTTCCAACGTTATCTCCACACTGTGTGTTTTCACAGAGGTCTGCCGAAGCACTGTGCCAACAGTTGCGTAACCCCAAGGCATTTTCTGTGCAAATGCAGCAGCAAGGCCTGTGTTTCCTCTGGCTGTGTGAGCATAACTGATGTGCATGGGAACTGAAACGTTAAATAATTTCCAGACGTGATTGTTGTCAGGCAGATCAGAGGGATTGAGGTGTTCTGGAAAAGGTTTGGCATGCGAACGGGGAGCATAGATGAGCAAAGAGAGCACAGACAGTAAAAGGCTCTTAAGCAGAGTGGCTTCACGGTGGAGGTGCTGAGGTGTTTATTTAAATGTTTGAATGTTTAATAAAGAGGATGACAGGGCACATGGCAGAGGCTTGCTGTACAGGGTGAGATGAAAGGGCGTAAATAAAGGTTATGTAAGTTTTAAGAGGAAGGAGAGGTACATTTTCATGAAAACTAGTTCAAAATAGTTTTGAATCATGCCATGTCAGGACTCAACATTAAAGATCTCACAGGAAAATGTAACTATTTTGTGAGGTGGCAATTATTTATAAATTCGTACAATATGAAGTGTACGATAACATACTTTTTTAAGTATGTAGGTCTACCAGTGCTTATGTACATGTAAGCAGATCATACATTTTTGTTGAGATTAAACAAACGCAGATGAATTAGCTACCAATTTTCCAAAATGTAAAATAGTTGCTAGCTGTGTTTCCATTACAAATTTGCACAAAACTTTTCTGATGTTTTATAAATGTCATTTAAAAACTATTGCATCCATTAACCGATGTTATGCGACTAAAACGTAATTTGTCATGGTGAAGGATGTTGGTAGGTTTCCAATATAGCACAGCCACCGCACTTGCTATTATTTTTAAACGAAGGAGACATAGGCGTGTATCTTTAGCGATGCAGCACTGGAGTGATCGGAGCCGTAATGTGCCGCAAACGTGTGCAGTGTTAAGAAGGGGTTATCTAAGCATTAATAGCAAAGAAAGCCCCTTATACTTGAGAGCGGCATCGTATGAGGTGTTCCTTGGCGGTTTAAAGTACATTAAAGAATGATCATGTGACTTTTATGTATACCAGGAAACAATGCGAAAAAAACAGTGAAATATTCCTTTTTCGAATTGCCTGAAAAACCACCTCATGGGAGCATAACAATATTTTTGCGATATATTTTTCCATATTCCACTCACTTATGAAAATGTATAATATTATGAAATGAATATTTTTATATTATTTATATTTTTACATTTGTATAATCATTTCATAATATGTTATTTTGCATTAGAAGTGTGTATGAATATAATAATAAAGTTACATTATGTTATATATTCAGGTGTCTTTTTTTGTGGTTGAGTCAGTGAAAAAAAATTGCACTCTGTATGTACTCCATTGGTCATTTATCGTTATTAGAGTAATCAAATATATAATAAAATAACCGTAACTCCTTTCTGAAATTCAACATTGTGACAGCTGAGTTCAAATATAAACTGATTTTCCAGCCAAATTGCATTTGCAGAGGTTTGATTGATGAACTACTCTACACTAAGTTCTTCTACCCATTTTCTTCGCCTTTCTGTTTGACTTAGTCTTATCTGAACTGGTCCTGTACAGCACTCTCAAGACCATGACAGGAAGCCCTGGACACCCACACCCTCTGTGTTAACAAAAGCTCTCTAGACAAAACACAACAGTTGAGTTCCTGTCCACTGCAACTGCCCTGTCATCCTCTCCTACCCTCCTCAACCCAGCCTAGTGCCTCCAGCCAGACGGACACCATCCAAAGACCACAATTATACTTTATGCAAACACTTTATACTATTTATATTCAATGTCTTAAACTAGATGATGCAGTCTGGAGCCACATACTATCTGACTTCTAAAATATATACAGCGTGCACTGATTTTGGCTACGACATGAGAATATGAAGAGACTGAGCAATGTTGTTCTAATATTAGGGTTTATAGTTTGTTTTATTTGTATAATGTTCCACTGATAATGTTTCATTTTGTATCTGTTACACAAGATACTAAGTAAACACATGCAAACTCATGTCAAGGACAGTCTGTAAAAAATCATGACATTGAATTGGACTAAATGGAGTTTTTCATGTTCATTAATATGTGGTTGAGATAACAGCACTTTACTGAATACACTTCTTAGATCAGGCCAGGCCTATAATCATCAGACTCTGGATGAATTAATGATGGCATTTGTCAAGAATCACAGTTCATGAGAGCTCATTTGGAGGACAGTAAAAGAGCACCTTCAAACTGAATACTTACACAACTCTACTGAGGTTTTGTTTTAAGTGCAGCCCGGCTTTGAACTGTCAGACATACTGAGGGATACTCGCTTACACACGTATTCTTCGCTTTTCTTCTTCTCTGTTCGTTCTCTCTCTGTCTTTCTCTCCCTTGCCTCCTCTCGTATGCTCACAGATATGAACGCTGAATTTTAAATTATGTCGCTATTACTCCCGACCTATGGTTTTCATTCATTTTCATTCTATTTCCATGATTCATTTTATATTTTAATTAAATGTAATTTAATTTTCTATCTATCTATCTATCTATCTATCTATCTATCTATCTATCTATCTATCTATCTATCTATCTGTCTCTGTCTATTTTAATTATTTTATTTTTTCAAATTTATATAAGCTAGCCTACTCGCATACACATATTCTTCATTTCTCTTCTATCTTTCTCCCTCGCCTTCTGTTGTATGCTCACAGATATGAATGCTAAAATTTAAATTATGTTGCAATTACTACCCTCCTATTTTATTTCATTGCATTTTATTGCATTGCATTCCATTCCATTGCATTGCATTGCATTGTATTGTATTGTATTGTATTGTATTTGCAAGTATATAATGTTACCAATGCTTTGGTAATGTTAAGCTTTTTTGCTTAACATTAGCAAAGCGTAATTTTCTTCAATCTGCAAGGGAGGGTTTATGGGCCAAAATAAAGGCAGTAAGAGAAACATGATGCAACCCCTGACCTCTTCTTTAAGAATCAGTTAAATCACCATAAGTGTAAACAATTGTTTGATATGAGCTTAAAAGTTGTCTTAAACTTTTTAAATCATAAAAAAGTCTTTTACGAAAAATCCTTATCATGAAAACATCTTTTAAACAACCTCACCGGAAGGTGCCCCCATGATCACTAAGCCATGAAATTTACCACCAGTTGCATAAGACACACTGAGCTTCATTCAAACCATACCAATCCTAAAACACAGAATACAAAGAGAAATGTTCTTACTAAATGTTTACAATAGTCTTGGATGGTTTTGATACTAAAAGTCTCATTTATATGGTCATTTTTCTTGTCTAATTCTTATATTTCAACACTATCATTCGGATTTTGCAATGCAAGCACCATAGCACTATGTTTTCCAAGTAACTACCCCCATATTGCTCAGTACAATTAAACCCAGGATATAATTACTTCTGAACCCCAGTAAAAATAAATTTTCCAAAAGGACTGTGTTTAAGAGAACAGAAAGACTTCCTTTGTAAAAGGAATGAATAAATTCATAAATATGATTGTGTCGTCATATCTTGGCGTGTGTGTCAAGAAGGGCGGGAGCCACTGTGCTTCTCAGGAAGGGCAGGGAGTGGTGGAGCACTTATCTCACTCTGCTTTCCCCTCTCACCCAGGCCTATCATCGTTCACACCACACTCAACCCTGCGCTCAAATGTTCACACCTCGCCACTGCAGCTAGACAACACAGATAAATGCATTGACTTCAAACATGTGTTAATCACAATTCAAACTCTGAGACAGACACTTTTAAGGCCAACCATTAAACGGCCTAAACACTAACTCTTTGCCATCTAAAAACAGGAGTACAAATGAAAGTGATGACTGTAGTGTTGTTTGAAGGATTCTGGCCCATTTCAGGTGACATCCAAGGCATTTTGTGATCTAATCACCCAAAACACATTAGGAGGAAGTCAGAAACACGTGTGGCTACATTGCGTTTGTAGTGTAAATGCTGATCTCTAGGACTCTCTACTCATCTGTCAATCAGCCGCTTCTTAAAAACATAGGTGTTAGCCATTGCCAGTTGGTTATGGGTTACACAGAAAAACAATCATCTGATCAAAAGACTTGTCATGAAACATCTGGATATCTGTCATGCAATGCATGTGACTTTTGCATGTGTAATTCGGCTTTAGATAAAATGCATAAATGTGGATCTTGTGTATAATGCATTTTCAAAGTTTAGTTACAGTTGCTCAAAATGTCATGTCCGGTCGGCGCCGACAGCCTAGTGGGCAGTTTTGCTGACATATGATACCATTGCATTATGGGCGTCCTGAGTTTGAATCCAGACTCATTTCCCTCTCTCGATCCCACCCCCCTCTGTCTCTCTCCCACTTCGCTTCCTGTCTCCTCTGTCCTACCTTAATAAAGGCAAAAAATGCCAAAAATAAATCTTTTAAAAAATGTCATGCTTGTTATGTTTGTTAAATTAAAAAGTATATTTGGGATACAACAGCTTTATTATGAGGTTGTGATACACTGATCAAATAGATTATATACATTACCTTTCAAAAGTTTGAGGTTGGTATGATTTTTTAAATGTTTTTGAAAGAAGTGCTCAAGGCTGCATTCATTTAATCAAAACTACAGTAAAACAGTAATTTTGTCAAATATTATTACAATTTAAAATAATTGTTTTCTATTAAATATATTTCAAATTTGTTCCTCACAGCTGAATTTTCAGCATCATTATTCCAGTCTTCATGAGTGTGACATTCAGAAATTATTCTGATATGCTGATTTGCTGCTTAAGAAACATTTCTTATTATTATAAATGTTGAACACAGTTGTGCTGCTTACTATTTTTGTGGAAACCCAGATACGTTTTTTCAGGATTCTTATAAAATAATATAAAATAATATATATATATTTACTGTCTTTATTGTCACTTTTGATCACTCTAATGTATCCTTGCTGAATAAAAGTACTGATTTATTTAAAAGAACAATGTTACTGGCCCCAGAATTTTGAATGCTAGTGTACATATATAGTCATAAAATGAGAAGATTTGCCCTCATTGAAATCATTTCACAGCTTTGCATTTAAAATATGTGTAAACACCAAGTTTAAATGGCATTAAATCTGTCTTTGTTAACCAGTATGACTTCTACTTTTAAAACTTGTAACATTTAAATTGACTGCTTTCAGTTATACACAATTATTTGAAATACATATTTGCTTCATTATTCAGAATCATTCATCATTCTGTCATAACTTCTCATGTATCACCATATTGTGTCAACAAACATGTAGCCAGTAGAACGAAGAAATATATAAAATTGCTCATTAGAAACATTTATCTCCAAGTCACGAGAACACCAAATTACACTAAACATCTGCTGTGCATAAACGTTTAGTGTTCCAGATTGATTCTACATTTCCAAATGGCCTTAATGATGGCCTGGAGCACCTTTTATGACCACAAGCTACAGTTTTACAAGTATAAGTGGCTCTTTTATGATGCGCAGCAGCACAGAGTCAAGCAGGACGCCCGGAGAAGGGAGTGTTGGATGCCATGTCCTGACTCAGCGTGTTCTAGGGTGGAGCGAACAGGAAGCCTGCTCTGATTTCTGATCTCCTCTACCAACACTGGCCCTTCAGTCCCACGTCACTTACATCACAGGATCAGAAGGAAAGAGGCCCGAACTGGGTCACAGCAGCGTACAGGAAGGGTCAGGAGTGATAGGAGAGTATGGGAACTGGTAACCTCAGTTTGATTCTGATAAACCAGGTTTTTTTCCTTAAACAGCCATGAGAACGGCACACAAGCTTAACGTCTGCCCTGCTTAAATGATGTTTTAGTGGAACAGACCATGGGGCACTGGGCATAACACCAGTCCCCCTCAAAGAAACAGCATTACTAATACAAGTGAGCTGTACTTTCATGCAAAGACAAAAGGCACGGCACACCGGTTCATTAAAATTCCTCAGCTCATCTACATGGCTTGTGAAGCAGAGGTTGTCAGGTATAATTCTCATGTGCTGTTCTCAAACAAATCAAAGCAGACAGTCAGACAGCCAGATCACACCTCTCTCCAAAGCCTCATGCCCAGCCAAGCTGGATTACTGAGTCTTGATGTTGTTGCCCTCCAAAACATAATATATAAAAGCATGCAACTATGTTTTAGATGCTAAATTGTGAATTCTCTTTGTACTGTTTCCTTGTATGAGAACCAAAACAGCAGGTCTTCCCTGAGCATGGTGCTTTGGCTTTTGTGGAGGATGTGTTTGCATTTTTCATGATTTGAGACCCAATTAGAAGCCAATCCCACTGTGTGTTGTGGGGCTGGGGACCTTGTACCTCCAACTTGTACCAGCTTTGGCCTGGTTTTCTTGCCTCTGGCTGGTTCAGTACTACATGCCTTGCTTTTTTAATGTCTCACATACTAGACGATATACAAATATTTATTGGAAAATAAGCAAAGGAAGGAGGGAGGAAAAAAAAATAATGTGAAAATTTCTTCATCCAGAATCTCTCCAGACCCTTTAGATTCACAGCTCCATGATGGTGCTTCTTCTCTTCAGTTCACTTCACTCATTTTCTATAGGGTTCAGGTCAGAGGACTGTAATGGCCATAGCAGAAGCTTGGTTTTGTGCTCAGGGACCCATTTTTGTGTTGTTTTTGAGGTTTGTGTTTGGATTATTGTGCGGTTGGAAGATCAAAACATGGCCCATTATAAGATTTCCAACAGAGTCAGTCACTTATTGATTTTTTATCTGTTGGTATTTGATAGAATCCATGATGCCATGTGTCTAAACAAGATGTCCAGGACCCCCAGCAGAAATATAGGCCCACAACATCAAAAATACAGCAGTATATTTCATTGTACACATGGGGTACTTTTTATCCCTGTGTTCACCAAACC
>JAFVLL020036108.1:0-97337 GCA_021397915.2 Tor tambroides | reverse complement strand
AAAAAAAAAAAAAAAAAAAAAAAAGTGACATTATGAAATATTACAATTTTAAATAACTTTTTTTTTATTTATATATTTTAAAATGTCATTTTTAGATGGCAATGCTGAATTTTCAGCAGCCATTACAGTCTTCAGTGTCACATGATCATTCAGAAATCATTCAAATATGCTAATCTGGTGTTGAATACAGTTGTGCTGCTCAATATTTTGTTGAAACCGTGATACATTTTTTCCAGGATTCTTTGATTAACAGAAATTTCAAACAAACAGCATTTATTTGAAACAGAAAACATTTGTATTATTATACAATTTCTTTACTGTCACTTTTGATCAATTTAATGCATCCTTACTGAATAGAAGTTTTAATAAAAATAAAATAAAAAACTGTGTATAAATCTTTTTCTAGTGTGTATAATCTTTAGAAAATAATATTTTTTAGAAAAAAAGCAAAAAGCAAATAAATCAACCAACATTAAACTGATAAATAACTTATATTGCCTAAATGATCACAAATATACACAGACCAACTACTCAACTAGACATTCAGACAACCCACCTACTTGATTTTGAAAATGTTCATTTTTGCACATCTATAATGTAAAATATACTTCAATAGTCTTAATGCCCGTATATAACATTTGACATTTCTTCTGGATGAAAAAACATGTATTCTTGAAAAATATACCATTGTTAGAATATAACAGCAAGAGTAAATGTTCCTTTTTCTCCTAGCAAGAAAGGACAACACATCAAAACCAGCGCAATCAGACCACAGAACGGTGACTGATTTCAGCCATACGTGTGCTTGCACGAACGACAGCGCACTCTCCATCAAAGCAGCAAGCGAACTTCAGACTTCAGACTTGTGTCAGACTTCACACTAGAGTGCGAGTGCCGCTAAACGCTTTAGCGTTGAGTTATGGAAAGATACGGGGGGCCGGTGGGCTAGAGGAGAAATAGCGAGAGAGAGAGAGCGAGCTGTGGCCAGAAACTCAATAAGCTGACATTTGAATTGCAGGCAAATGAGGCCCTAAACAAGGCTGAAATGGCTGGATTAGAAATTCAGATTGATAGGCCTGTCTGGAGCTGTTCGGAGGGCCTCCCCCGGTGCACCCTGGGAAGTCTGTACTTTCCACAGGAAGGCGATTTTTTGAGGAGAGCCAATTTAGCAAAGCCTGTACGTGAGCGAGTGAAGAAAAGATTTGCATCAGAGTGAGCACTCTGAGGGAGAAAGAATCACCATGGCAAATGAGAAGCGAAAATGTAAGCCTGCGCTCACCTAAAGTCACATTTGGTTTTGAGCATTCACATTCAGTAGTCTATTCCCAGACTGCCTTGCTATTCAAACGCACACAAACCAAAATGAATGAGGGTGAGAGTACATTGGTCTGAATTTTTATAGAGCCTCGGCATACATAAAAATCGATCACGGAAACTACTTCCCCTTGGAAACAAGACTTGAAAGGCAGAGGACAAAATCACAGGTGTCACGGAGAAAAAAACAGACTATATAATAAGAGTATGTGCTTTGTTCAAGAAGCTGCATTGTATGACATGAAAGAAACCTGTGGACCTTTTGAAAGTGTCACAAGACGAGTCTGAACTTACCAGCCATTTCCAAGCAAATCTAGCTGTGAAAAATTAATTGGTGAAAAATGAAAACTAATTAGTCCTTAAATGTATTCAGCATGGCACTAAGCAGCATGAATGGTCATTCCATCAAAGCGAGAGAGCGGGAGGAAAGAAAAACTCCCTGGTGAGTTGAGGCTAGAAGACACAAACATGAAGCTGCCTTAATCAGTTAAACTCGGGGCGGTAATTTAAGTTTGGCTCGATCAATAGTGCTGTCTCTGAACGCCAACCTCTCGTCAATAAAACACGAGCAGTGTTGAGAGGAACCAAATTGCTGGAATCTAAATAACGAAGACATTCTGAAAT
The DNA here is from genome assembly GCA_021397915.2 of Tor tambroides. Classification (NCBI taxonomy): domain Eukaryota; kingdom Metazoa; phylum Chordata; class Actinopteri; order Cypriniformes; family Cyprinidae; genus Tor; species Tor tambroides. Next base: position 95,399 of record JAFVLL020036108.1, on the reverse strand, counting down.
ATTTTCCGACCTTGGCGTGACAGCCGATCAGAATATAATTTTAATGCATTATGCTGATTAAAAATTCCACCACTTTTAATGAGAACGATCAAGTGTCAGCACACCCACAACATATCAGATGAGCAATAAAATTTGCCCGAATGATAAAATGACTATTTACAGTAAGCTAAATGGTCTCCGAGTTGAGAGAATGAGACTGCGCTAATTATTTGCGGCTCTTGTGACACTATGTCACACTATGATTTAGAACGAGATGGATGTGGTTTGTGACCTGTACATAACAGAAAATAAACTGTATCAGATTCTGTACCATTTCCTGTCTGCATGACACTCTGAAAGAGGAAGACTAGGGGTTAATGTATGTACCCTCATACACAAACAAACACTCATCCCTGCATAACTGCCCCAAGGCTAAGAAGCTGTGCCTGTGGTTTGGAATAGTGGGGTACGGAAAATGTTTTTAAACTGTAAAAAAGAGCCTGCGGGGAGACCTGGAGAACCATATAGGGATCAACAAACTTGCATGCATGTACATACACGGGACACACAAGCAAAACACATTTATTCACACTCAAAAAACAGAGAGTCAAAGCTGTGGCTCAGAGGGTAATGTATTGCTCCCGACTTACAAAACAGATGATGTGCTCCAGCTTGGGCCATATTCCTGCTCTCCTGTTACTTTCCTGTCAGTTCTCCACTATCGTATCAAATAAAAACACTGAGTGATGCTACAGCATGCTAAGAAATGCAGGTGCTTCCTGTTGTCTTTTGCTCTGTTTGACCCTCTTCCACCCACCTCCTTTTTGTACAAAACTTTGAAGACTTTAAATAGTTGAAAAGTGCAGCAACTCACTCTCTCCATGTCATTTCCAGTTGTTCGTGATAACTAGATAAGGACTTTTAAAACTATTTCATGAAGGCTGCACTCAAAAAAAAAAGCAATGTCTATTCATTTTCTCTCTTTGTAGGCCTGTTAAAAAAAGATTCCCCAACAGGTCTCCTTGACTTTGGGAACCCATTATGCATCATCATTTTATACTGGTAAATGTGTTAAATTTGCATATTCAAAGTTTACCAAACTTGAATCCGATACAAAATTTACGTCATGTGCAACTCCAAATTGCACTACACTATTGAGATGGCTGCATTTTGCCAATGGCAAAATTTCCATGTACAAATACGTCTGCACATTAATGATGTAAATTATACAGGGTTTTTGTAACCATTCATGAAAAGAATACGTTCTTAAGAGACTTTTGTTATTAAGTTGTCCAAACGAAGTTTGCAATTATTCAGAAAATCTATATTTTTATCCAGTCTAGTCTCCTTTCAGGTCTTGACGTTAAAGAGTGATCTCCACAGCTCAGACTGTCATGTCTGTTTTATGATAATTATGCCTGGATTTTTATATTAATTTATCTGGGACTATCTGGATGACATTCTCTCCTCTCATCTTCTCAATTCCTTCATCTCTGCGCATCCTTATCTCTGTCAATCAGTTGTTTAATTAAAATCATTAATCATTTCAGCTTAAACATCTTACTGCTTCTGATCAGACCAACAAATACGTCAAACTTATATGGGTGGGCAATTAAAAGGCAGGCAAAAGCCATTTACGCTGGTTGATGCAGACCTCAAATTAGAAGACAAAAAATTTGATTCAAGCAACAATGAAGGAAACGTGCCAGGAACATTTGCAAGTATCTAACTCTGTCTCCAACCGATGCTGCTTTATTGGCCGTGCTCTCCAAAAGATGTCACAAAGCCAAGGCTCAGAACCTGTCCACTTGGCTCACGAAGTCACTTGCTATTGTGCGTCTGACAAAATAACAAATCTAAAGCCTTAAACCTGAAGGTCAGTTTTAATACAATATCTAAAACCAATTTCCACCTGTTTGTCAGCGTCATTTATCACCTTCATTTAATACAATTATGTTCCCTACACAAACCCCTCAGCTCAGCAAGAGAAAGTAAGAGGGCAAGGTGACTACACGTGTGCACGGGTTTGGGTTTCTGAGGGGGGTAGGTGAGGGTTGTGGGTGCGAGTCCTCATTCGAGAGAAGTGGGAATTACTTTGGGCAACTCGTACAACAAGAGAAAGTGTGAGGGCGAGGATGAGACAGAGAGAGAAAAGGAAAAACCTGATAATAGATGCAAAAAAACCAGCACACAAGTCAAAACAAAAGCTGCTAGCCCAAACCAGGAGTGAGATTGGCTGACCCTTAAGAGGAGGTGTGGGATCTGCATTCACAAGCAGAAATGGGTCGCGAGGGGCGAGAAAATTGAGAGAATAGACAGAAACAAATGATAAGCTGAAGAAAAATGAAAAAGTACAGACAAACATATACTTTCCTGAAGCAAAGAAAATGCTGCCTTGATAAAGATAATTGCTTGTTAGTCAGAGAATTAAATTAGGCATTATCTCAATTTAATACAATGAAATGTAATGTGAAGGAAAATAAAAATTTCTGTCATCATTTACTCACCCTCATGTCGCTCAAACCAGTATGACTTTCACTTACTTTCTTCCACTGATCGCAAAGGGACAAAAATGAAGCTGCTCAAGCTCCAAAAAAAAGCAAAAAAAAAACATCACAAATGTAGTTCATGTGACTTGTGAGCTATATTCCAAGTATGTGCTATAATCCAAAAAAGAAAAAAAAAATATGTAAAAAAAAATTTGGAAAAATGTGAGGGTGAGTAAATGATGACAGAACATTCATATGGATGAACTGTTTATTTATGGATGAAATACAATATTTGGGAAACAGATGAGTTTTATGAGGAAGGTGTTTGCGTGGGAAGCGTTGGCATCAAACAAACAGAAAGAACCATAGAGCCAGAAAATAAATTACACACTTCATCTAAATTAAGAAACATCAATGAAACCAACATTCAAAAGTTTGGGGTGAGTAAGATTTAATTTTTTTTAATGTTTTTGAAAGACGTATCTTATGTTCACCATGGCTGAATGTATTTAAAGGGCGCCTATTATGCAAAATTCACTTTCACATGTTTTTTGAACATAAATGTGTGTTGGCAGTGTGTGTACACAACCACCCTATAAATGATAAAAATCCACCCGCTCCTTTTTTTTAATCTCCATATATCATTAGCAGCGTCTCAGAGCAAGCCGATCACAGAATCTGTAAAGTGTGACGTCACAATTTACCAGCCCCACCCACAATTGTTGACTGACACTGCCGTAAGCTAGCCGAAACACAGCCCTGATAGAACCGCACACAATCTGCCATGTTTATCTTCACGCTAGAGCATTTAAAAGCAGCATTCAAGTAAAAAAATGTCGTCTTATAAGGCTATAGACGTTCTTCAGTCCAGAGCAGTAAGTAATTTTCTGCTTTTATTTTATTCTTTGGGTCATATTAATAGTATAGACAGTAGTATAGGTACTGTATATTATGCTGATGTCACTTAATACACAGATCTAATATAAACATGGGATTTCTTTCCCAGATGTTTACCTTCACAAACATAACCGACTGTGTTTTTGTAACTTATGCATGTTTTTTTACATAAACTTGTGTGAAAGAGAACTTTAGTACTTACATGCCGTGTGCAGCCACTTTCTATGCATGTGCTTCGGATGTTTGCGCTCACAAAACCGTCTATTAGAAGTTTAAACTAATATGGCTTTAAAACGTGTGATTTCAGCGCAATAGACATTGTAATCAAAACCAAACAGTTATTTTTAGCAGTTATGAACTGTAAAGGCACTTCCCTATTCTGGAAAAGAGGGCAGGGAGCAGCAGCTCATTTGCATTTAAAGAGACAAGCACTAATACAGCGCGTTTCTGCTTGCACTCAAAATAGGCATTTCAAAATGATATAATAAATTATCTGTGGGGTATTTTGAGCTGAAACTTCACAGACATAATCTGGGGACACCTGAGACTTATATTACGTATTGTAAAAGGGGCATAATAGGTGCCCTCTAAACAAAAATTCAATAAAAAAAAACAATAATATTGTGAAATATTAGTAAAGATTAAAATAACTGTTTTCTATGCTAATGCATTTTAAATTGTATTTTATTTCTATGATGGCAAAGCTGAATTTTCAGCAGCCACTACTCCAGCTTGTCACATGATCATTCAGAAATCATTCTAATATGCTGATTTGCTGTTCAAAAAACATTTATTATCAATGATGAAAAGTTGTGCTGCTTAATATTTGTGGAAAATGTGACTTTTTCAGGATTCTTTGAATATTTAAAACAACAGAAACAAAAATCTTTTGTATTATTTTAAAAGCCTTTACTGTTACTTTTAAACAATTTAATGTCATAAAAAATCTTTAGAACAAGAGCATTAAGAAAATTTCAAATAACTACAATGTATAAACTAGTGGCTTCAGCGATGATTTATAGGTAAACGTTCTACCTACACAGTGGTGATCTGTCTCCTCTATGGAGGACAGTTTGATGGGGCATGACCGGTTGAACCACAGGCCGACGCCGGAGGGAATAGCACGGGCAGTGTGTCTCTGGGGGAAAACCACAGGCACGGTGAGCTCTGTGGAGAGTGACAGTCACTGAGCCAACACACTGCCTTCAGCCGCAACAGCACAGCTACACACGCTCACTGGAGACAGAACCGATGTTTCCAGCAAGTGCTCTGACCAGTACAGTCTACATCTAGAACGAAGATGCTGTATGCAGAGAGAGGAGGCACTGGAATGAAAATAAAGGAGGGCAATCTGCACACAACCAAGTGAGACTCTGTAACGGGCTATTAGACAAATTGTTAGTGACAGCATGAACGAGGAAAAGCCTGTGTGATGAGGCCATGTTGTATCATGCTGGAACTCAGTTATACTCTGCACAGTTTTGCAATCAAACCAGTTTTGATAAGAGAGAAGTGCAAAAATGTACAGATCTGATGGCAACTCAAAACAAGCATACAAATCCTGAACGCCTGGTGTACATTAACAATAATTGCTCCCTCTCTAACATGTTACATGTGTTCTACATGAGTTATCAGTGATAAACATGTTAAGAAATGTTCAGTTCAGATATTAATCACTGACCATTTAAATTCAGAGCTGATCAATGAATTTACATGCTTTTTTCATGACTCAGACATCTTTATGCTGTTGTTTTAAACATTCTATTTAATGAATCAATGAATTCGGAATTCAAATTGTGTCAGACTTCTCACAAAAACATTAAGCAGCACAGCTGTTTTCAACATTTAAAATAATATTTAAAAAATTACTTTGGCACCATTTCAGCATATTAGAATGATTTCTGAAGGATCAAGTGACACTGAAGACTGGAACAATGGCTGCTAAAAATTCAGCTTTGCCATGACAAATAAATGACATTTTAAAATATATTCAAATATAAAAGTTATTTTTAAATTGTAATAATATTTCAAAATATTACTGCATTTACAGTATTGATCAAATGAAAGCAGTTTTTGATGAGACTTCTTTCATAAACATTTAAAAAAAAAAAAAAAAACTTTGAACAGTTCTGTAGCTAGAAAAATTTATATTAACTATAAAAGTTTCTGTGACTTTTCCATGACCTTTAGGAATTTATACATTTCTATGACTTTTCCAAGCCTGGAAATCACACTTTTGAAATCCCCTGGTTTTCTAGGGCGGTGGGAAGCCTGTAAATGCTATTAAATTTAACCCTCAGGGACTGGTCCTACTTCAATCAATATATAAACTATGACCCCTTAAGACGTATAACACGTAGCCTAACGAAAGCATTGGTTAAACTGTACATGTATGTCAGTTTATATTATATTATATATATATATATATATATATATATATATATATATATATATATATATATATATATATATATTATATTATATTATATTATATTATATTATATTATATTATATTATATATATATATATATATATATATATATATATATATATATATATACACACACACACATACACACACACTCAGTATAAGTAACATTATCATCCACTTTTCACCCAAAAAACTGGAGTAAGAGACAATCACGCACACTGCTAACAGGACCAAATAATGTGGATGCACATTAATGACCAGAAGGGTTCCTGATATATAATGAGCTTAAAATGGTTTGAAGGGCCATTAGTTGCACAGCAAAACCAATGTTTTGAAGAAACTTTAAACTCTGATTATCAAGCTGAATCAGCTGTTTTTTCTCATCAGCAGACCTGCAAGGATTTGTAGCCAACTTCCCTTATTTTTGTCTTGCTGTTTTTCACTCGCTGTCACTCTTCTCAAGTCTGTTTCTCTCCCCTGTCGTTCCCTTACATCAAAGTGTCTTGCATATTTTCAGCCATCATAGAGAGGAAAACTAACGGGTCTTTCAGAAACATGGCAGAGAGAAAGAGGAAACAGAAAAAGAAGCGACAGAGTGGGCCAGTCACGAAAGAAACACTTCTCTCTCTCTTTCTGAAATAACTTGTGCAGAAACTTTTTTTTTTATCCTGGTTCCTGGAGAGAACTGGCAGACCATTTTATTGGACCCAAGGGAAATTACATGCTTTATATTCCATCTCCCCACACATGTCGGGACAAGAGCACATCTGTCCAGAGTTGACACTGGGATAAGGAGGGAGAAAAGAGAGCAAAAGGGAGTGAGTGAGTGAGCAAGAGAGAGAGAGAGAGAGAGAGAGAGAGAGAGAGAGAGAGAGAGAGAGAGAGAGAGAGAGAGAGAGAGAAAATGGAAAGTGCTGATGGTTGCACACGGAAGGACTGATTTTTATGTGATATCAATAGCTGTTTCAAAACCTACTCAGCATACATAGACAGCATTTTGAGGCATCATAGGCACATTCTTAAGACAGAGGCAGTTCAAAACAGCAGGTAACAACTATGTTGTTTTGTGAAACATTCTGCGATAAAATCATATATACCCTTAGTGGCTCAAATGAGAAATTCATGAAATCAGAACGAGAGAAAAATGGATAGATAATAAACATTACTTGTATAAATGCTTTGTTTTTATTCCTGTCAAAAATTAAAAATGCCGCTACCCTGACTAAGGTCTAATGGAATCAGTTGCGAGTCACTTTGATTCATGTGGAGTTGCTCATTTTAAATGTTTATAACAGTTAGAATGCCTTAGAAGTCATCTCACTAGGCTTTATGATAAATCAAGAGTGATGTGATGGGCGAAGATACAATGACATCAAGAATTTCTCTATATTTCATAATAAAAATTGAGATTTTTTTTTTTGTATTTTCTCCGTTTTTAGTTGAGAACGGCAGGTATTCTATGGGAAGATGATAATCCTGTTAAGGGAGTAGCCATAAGAAAGGAAAAGATTACCATCCATCCACTATGCCCTGTCCTCGTTTAGGTCATCCCGTTCAATATTTAACCAGTCACAGTCAGTGGAGCACGATAAGGCCTGCTAAATCAGAACAGCTGTCTTTTCAAAATCATTTAGCATTCTGCTGTGATGGGAGGATGAACTCCTGAACTGACACAAAAAAAAGGAGTGAATGAGGAGTGAAAAATCAATGTCACTCACAATGGCACACACAGGTAATGGAAACATCACTCACTCGTCCAATCAGATGCCTCGCCTGAGCAGAAGAGGAAGTATGGGTATAAATTACGCCCCCTACATATCCTTGGTGTTCACGCCCCATGTGAGGAGGAGAGAGAAATCCAGTACAAATCAAACGCCAGCCAAGCGAAGGATGGCCAGCCTCACCCACATGATCACAAAACTCATCAAGCTCATCATTACTAACCACACACACACACAGAAAACACACATATCTGCTGCTGCAAAACTGTGCTCATATCATCCTACTGACAACAGAATATCTATATGATATTAAAACTAGAACTGTCTAACTGGATAGGAACTGTCTCAACTCGACAAGTAAAACAGCAAACAGGATGATACATAAAACAAAGAGCATTTATCAAAATGTCATCAGCATTCAGCTTAAATCACTATGATTGATGTGTTTCATCCATCGCTACAAAGAATTCCAGATATCAAGCTGAACTCTGAAGAAAACAATAGTAGAATTTATTTATTAAAAACACCATGTGTGATGTTTTTTATCCTTGGTGAAGTCTGAGTGGATTCCCCAGAGTACAACATCTCATTCTGTTGACATGAAGGACCTCGTACGTCAGCTAACAGAATCAAACATTGGCAGGTACAATCGTCACCTTTGTGGGCACAGGCTAAACGCTCAATTTGACTCTGATGGGATGAAACGCTACCTTCCCTCAATCACATCAGTCCAATTTTTGGTTTATAAAATGTAAGGCAGATGATAGGATATAAAAAAAATAAATAAAAAGTTGTCTTTAGTTGGTAGCATCTCATGCCTCCAGTGAGGTGGCTCTCTATTTAGCACAAACAACTGATTCAATAATTATTTGTATACACATATCTGTTTGTGTGTTTAATGCTAATTTATGATACATAATGCATTAAATACTGTTCACAAATTGAAACTTACACATTTTCCTTTTAAAGTGTTCAAACTAAAGCTTCAATCTAGTAATTTTGGCATAAAATTGAGAAAAAAATACTTGAAATCACCAGGCAGACTGATGCCTATAATTTTAGCACTATTAATAGTGACTAATGCCAATATGGTCGCCAAGTTACTGTGCATCTCTTGGCCAAAATTAATAATAAGAAGCAACAACCTATCCTACAATGAGGCCATTTTCTCAGCCTCTAAGGAAAAGAAGAAAAGAAGAAACTGTCATAATGGTAAAATAACTTCCAATGTGGGCCAATATCAGCCTTGACTGCATGTGAATATCAACATCCAGACGTTCCAACAGGGAATCGCTGAGAGGGACCTGTGGGGATCCTAGTTATGATAAAATACCATATGTCCATTTTCATTAGTGAATTGTCACGGCCTTCTCTCTTGCTTCTTATTGCAAAGCATAGAAGCTAGAGAAGTTCACAGTAATGAGGCTACATGGATCAGTCATGTCGTCTATTAGAAGAATTACTCTCTCTACATTCCCACCCCCCACTGTGAAATACTCATCAAGGTCCTCACAACCTAAAATACAGGCTAATCTAGTCCTAATGAACAAAAAACCACTGTGAGTGTCTAAATGTTTTGCATTTCCACTTGGCTGAGCATTCGCACTCAATGAACCTTTTTAGCAATGAATCAACTTTTACTCTAGTCTTTTTGTTTCCTATCCTTATCTTGGCTTTATTCATCCCACAACAGTGACCTATAAAAGTACAACACTGCAGGCTTTCATCAGCGTAGCCAAATAAAACAATTTTGTGTCATACTGTAGCCAGACAATGGCAAAAACACAAATTAAAAAAAAAAACTGAATTGTTTGGAGTAGGGTTGGGCCGATAGACGATGCCATTGTCCATCGCCGATAGATGATTCCACGCCCCCTGCCGCATCCCGGAACCGTGTTCGGAAAGAAAATGACGGGTACTACGCGACCCCAAAAGGGAATAAATACGAGATGGGAGGAAAATATATATTTCAGTAGCCTACTTTCTCTCGCAGTTATATCATTGGGTAATTATACAGTATATAGCCTAAACTGCAGGCATCAGGGAGCCGCTATTATGCCTGGCACTGAAACTGCTTTTTGCGCGATCGCTTTTTAGTTTCACTTTGACTTTTGAGATTCGCGATAGCACGTACTCTGCTTATACTATGGAGCGGCAGTACTTACCACACATTTTACAAGATTAGATGTTTGTCAGTTGTGCTCGGGATCTGCAAATCGCTCATGCTGGTGGCACACTGGACGAGAAGATCAGCGCTGCGTCGCGCCACGTGTTTACATTGTTTTGAATCGTTGCTAGGCGCCGCGGACAGACGCCAAATGGTGCGTACGCTCATAGAAAATGTGTTTGAATTTTAAAGACGTGGCGCAACGCTGCTCTTCTCGTCCAGTGTGCGACCAGCTTCAGTCGTGTACTGTAATGTAACAGGCAACCGTGGCAATCGTTATTTGTTTTCCTTGCCGTTCTGAATACAGATTTATGCTTCGGGCACACCCTCTAACTCACCCCCTGCCCCCCGATATCATCGTTTCACTGCAGACATTGTCCGATGCCAATTTTGTAGACATCGCCCAACCCTAGTTTGGAGACGTTTTAGGTTAACCTTGCACAGGAACAGATGATAAGGCGCCAGGTGTGAGTAATGTTCAGGCTACACTCTCCATGCAAGGTCAGCCATTGTTCTGCGATTGTGGATCATTCCACCGTGACGTTCACAGCCATAACGAACAGCTGCATGTGCCAGAACGACGTTTGGGTGCTAATAGAAATCATGACATTTCATGAATTATGCCAATAAAGAATGCAGCGCTCATGAAAACAGTTTAACACCGACTCTCCTGCTCGAACGTGCTCTCGACTTTCCCTTTCTCTCCTCCATCATCACAGATGGGGTTTATTTTTCCATCCATAGACTTTGAAATTAGACACACTGCTTAGTACGGTCTGTCAAATTAAATTTAACCACCTGTAATAAGTTTATCTGCACGCACACACTGGGCTCTCTAACCCACTTATCTATTGGATTTTTTGTGACTGGAATTAGGAAAATGTTTCAGATGAAAAGGACAGTGGACAAAATGAGTCTTAAAGCAACGCACTCGTGGTGCTTCTAAGGTCACGTTCTCAGATGAATTAAACAATGTCTTGTTACAAGTCTGTGCTCGGATTACAAAGCAAACGATTCTGGAGCCCCTAGCATTATACAGTTAAAAAAAAAAAAAAAAACTTTGTTTAGTCACTTTATTCAATATATTCCTACATTTTTTGAAAGATCAATAAAAATCTCAGTCTGCGAAAACTATAAAAGCCACAATAAAACATTTATCCAAGGACAACAGAATGACATCAACAGTCACAACACCATGAGAATGAAATATGCATTTCCTCTCATATCAACCTTTTCCTCCTGTCATTGTACACTTCAACCATCGCCCGCAGCATACGTCTCTCTGTGAACTGCACTTAAAGCTATGCTGTTAAAATAGAGTAGTTTTAATGGTCACAAAAAAGGAAAAAAGTAAAGCCTATTCAAATAAAAAAAACTATTCAAAAATTGTTTATCATCTTCACCCTCCTGGAGAGGCCTCTCTGTCATGTTTGTGGTACAAATGCAGGCACACAGCAGGAGAGCTCGTCGCAAACGGCATCAAACAATTAAGAGGTAGGAGGGAAAACCTGGGGCGACGTGGCAATCGGTAATACATATTAATGAATGCCAGCGTGTAATGCTGCTCTAGTCTGAAATCACGGGGCACGCTGCTGAGGTACACACCAACGGGCAAGTGTTGGAGGTCAGATGTGGTAGGTGGCTAGGCTAGATAGTTCAGTGGGTGTTTGAGTTTTCAGTGAGTTACAATATCAAACTGGTCTGTCAAGTTTGAGACGTGAGTAAGAGTTTGCGGATGCCTTCCAGAGGAAAAGTGTGTTTGTGTAACCTGAGCAGGTTTCTAGAGAAGAAAAAACAGCAAAAATATCCTGCTAAATTACAGAGTCAGAGAGAAACAGGAAAACTTTGAAGCCAAAAAGCATGACTAAAATCATATATGAAATGTAATGTTGTAAACAGTTTAAGTTTCTTTAAGTGAGTACCTGACTGGGTTGCTGGTGAGCGACACTCTGAGGGAGTCCAAACAAGCAAACAGTCTCTCATCAGTGGCACCTCCTTTCAGCTCACTCAGAAACTCCTGAGGAGAGATCTGACTGCTGCTCCTCAAACTACCCTGTAAGAGAAAAACAGAGAGAAAAGATATTAGACGGTCACTAACATTGTCAAACCCTTTTTACATTCTTCTCCCATTCAAGCAAATTGGTGCTTTAATTGCATGATTGGAAAAAGCTGCCCAGAGCGGACTTCCTTCAAAGGGAGTACGCCTATGACTTGCCTTGAAAGAGAATATGTGCTGTTTGAGAATATGTCCTATGTAAAAAATTCACAGTGAATTAACAACAAATGCCTTACTTATTATGCTTTGAAAAGAAAATATTTTTGTGACTTACAATAATGACTACCCTAATTTTCAGACTATTGAACATTGATCATCATCTTCAAACTTCTTTTATTTGTTTGAAAGGCTTTTACTTTTGGAGAAGCCTGCAAAGACACATGCCAAAATGAGTGTCTGCCGCTTGCCAAATTTGAGATTAAGAGCTCCTAGAATTGACAAACAAACTCCACAAACAGTCCTGCCTGTTTAATTACTGACTTAACAAAACTGCAATTACTAGAAATTAGTTGGCAAAAGTCATACTAAAACAATAAATAAAACGAAAACAAAAAATAAACGCAAATAAATATTGCACATTACAAAACAAACAAAGTTAGTCAGCATCTTTATTCTAATGGTAGATTTGTTCTACTTCCACTTAATGCTAGTAGAACATAATGACAGAAGAACAACAACAAGTACAAAAGAAAAAAAAAAGAAAAACAAGAAGAATCGGGAAACCTCCATACCTCCCAATGACATTTAATATCCTCTGACATAAATATCTAACAGAGGCTGATATTTTTTTTCCTTCTATTTTTAAGCCAGTAGGCTGTTTATGATGAAAGTGTGTGTGCATGTTTTTTTCCAGATATGACACAAATCATGATGAGAAAACATTTACGCCCTTCCCATTTCTCACTGTTTGAGGTTCTCGAAGCCATGGCATGTTAATGAGGAAATTGATTATGTGCGATTTATCTTTCTGATTTCCTCTCTCTGAAGATGCAGAGGGTAAAAATTGCTTTTGCTAGCCTCCACACATTTTTACATTTCCAAAATATCTTGCATATTAGGGTTGGGTGATATACAGGTACTGAACATATATTTACAAGGTCACGGTTAGAAGTGGTGCACAGTTAAATTAATTTAAGGCGAATATGATCCTTCAAAATCAAGGTCAATTGCAAAAAGAAAAAATAAACTGTGACTGATGTTACAGTACATCAAGTACAGTCAAGATTTACATTTTTCTTATGTCATTGTACTTTTCTGTACCCGCCATTTAGCCATACAAAGAAATTTCTGTAATTTCCTTTAATGGTGGGAACAAAATGCATTCATATTCCTCACAATTCATTTATGCAAGTGTTAATATTCCACCTCTAGTGCATGTGTGTTGTTGGGCAGTGCAGTTTATGTAGTCGTGTGTGTTTGTATTTCCCATGTACTGCACAAACTGCAGCTTGGTGCTTTCCACACAGGGGGGATCAAAATATATTTAAGACCTAAGGGAAAGTGTTGGCTGCTTTGAATGTGCAACCAACAGGACATACACACAGAGAGGATGAGAGGAACTCAAAAAGAGAGGAAAGGCAGAGCAAAATGTTTTTGTTGTTTTTCCATCAAGGCCCGCAGCTTGCTGATTCTAACCAACTGCTGACAACTCACTCTGATCAGACAATCAAGTGATCTATGTGCATTCTGCAATTACATACATGCATTATAAGTCTCTCTCTCTCTTTGAGTAAATGATTCAGTTATTCTTGTGCTCAATCTCTTGTACACTCTGTTCCCTACACATACAAGTTTCTTTTCTTACCAGGAATTGTTGATTCTTGCAGCCAGGACACAAACATGACCAGCAGGAGACCGACATGGTCAGCAGCAGCAGGTCATTACACCACAGGATCGGCCCTCCTTATCCTACCCATGGTGCACTGGGCCTGTGGGCTGCTGCCCTGACTGTCCCCACCGCAGGAGACGGAGGTCTTAATCATCACATACAAGAGATACAGCTGCTTCCACTGAAAGACTCTCCGCCCATCTCTTGTTCTCTCTCTTTACTATCCTGTCCTTCCTTTATAGTTCTTCCTTTATCACCATGGTGACTGCTTTTTGTGACTTGAGGGAAGCAAACATTGGCTTTTTTGCTTCCCTTCCACTCAATAGCTGAATCTTCAGCAAATCCGAGGCAAAATATCAACCCCACACACCATTATATTTAGGGTTTCAGAAGAGATTCTGGCTGTTTAGATGCTGTTTTAGAAAATAATGAGAGCCAAAGGAAGAAAATCCTTATTTTTGAAGTTTTCGTTTATCGCTACAGAACCATGTTTGGGCTGCTTCATACATAATGAGTGTTTCCTTTAAAACCAGGATTTTGGTTTGTGATCTGAGTAGTTTATCTCATTACACGTTAATAAAAAATAACTTATAAAATCCCGTAGACAACAAAAAAGATAAAAAGTCTTGGATAAGGGGGATGCTCGCTCAGGATCATGCCTGCTCTTTGAAACCCCCATTATCCAAACAAATCTTTACACGTGAATATGGCTCACAGCGGCAACATCAAACAAGAAGAATCTCACATTAAGCAGCCAAGTCATGATCTCACAGCAGAAGCTCCAATCACCTGGTGGCGTCTTCTGTCAGGAATCACAGGAGCAGAGGTAAACATCCTGGAGCATGCCCTGGGTCACGGATCGACCTGTCTGCTTAGTGTTGAGCCCTCCTAGCCTGACAACAGGCCAATTAGATCAACGCTGTGCAGGTTATGACATTAATAAACCATGAAGCTAAGTTTCCTTAGGTAATTGTAGCTATCACCCCCCCTTAAGGTGCTGCGAACCTGATTCTCATTAGTTAGTGGTGTCATTTAGCGGACAGTTTTACACTAATTGATGAGACAGTCCCACTGAAACATCCAGGGTTAAGCGCCATGCTCAAGGGCAAAATAGTAATCGACGTAACATCAGCAACTTCTAGGTCTCTAGTGGGTTCAATCCAGCAACTTGTGCGCTAACAAGCTTGGATCTGTAACTATTAAGCCAGCGCGACCATACTCTGAGTAGTTTAGTGGTCTAGACCAGGGTTTTTCAACCATTACAGAACTAGGGACGCACCCCACTCAAACTCAGTCAACCCAGGAGCTTCCAGTTTTTCAAATAAATAAAATCAAATAAATAAGATAAGTAAACAGTTAAGAAAATACATATTTAAAATAAATGAATGTATAAATAACGTAACAAAAACCCTAATCAAAAGAAAAAAACAAATGGAGCAAAAGAACTTAAAGACAGAACAAACAAATGAATGAACGAAAGACGAAATGAATGAATGAATGAAAGAAAAAGGTAACAGAAAGCACAAAACAACTAAAGAAAGAATCAACGAACGAGCGAAAGAAAGAACGAACAAGTAACCCAATGAACAAACGACAGAAAAAACAAAAGAATGAACAAACAAAAGAAAGAACAATAACAATGAAAGAACTAAAGAAATAAGGTTGAAAACCCTCTATAACTCTATATGCACTGGCTTGGCTTGCATGAGATATCATTATCCAGAACAGTTAAATAGAAGACATTAAAGTTTATATTAAAGCCTTCTGAGCATCAACAGACTGAACTTGAAAACTTTGTTAGATGATTTGTTTGTTCTAATAATGATTTTGGCAAGCTCAGCCCATCCCCTGCTTTTCCTGTCTGCTCTGTCCTCTGCAATACTGTCTATAATTACATGCAAGCAGAAAACAGCAGCGCATAAGCAAATGTCAGACATGCTTAGGGAATTGATCATCCATTTAAAGGACAGGTCACACATGCCTCTAAAATGCCAGAGCCTCTCCCATCCAATCAGGGTCGAGAGCAACCGAGGGCATAAAAAAAAAAAAACATCATCAAAATGTCCCATCAACCTGTACAGCTTCCTGTGGTTGTGATAATTAACACTGTGTTATGGCCGAATGTCACAACATGTTGGAGCTTCAGAGCCAAGAAAAGTCTCTGAAATTATGGTGCCTTATCTCTGCCTCAATGGCAGATATGATGAGAAATCTGAAAATAAATAAACGTAAAAAAAAAAATCCCCAAAAAAACTCTGTCATGTTGGTTTAATACATTTTTGAAAAACAATTACTAAAACATTATTGTAAAAAAAAATATCAATAATTAACACACTTGTGTTTACACATCTTAACACATGCAGACACTTTTTTAAAATATTTTGTCCACAGCATGAACTCGGCAATGCACACATAGCTTATATATATATTTTAAGGTAAAATATCTAATAATTAAAAAAGCACTTGGATTTGGTGGATAAAAATAATAAATATTAATAATAAGTTAAAACAAAATTGCTTTATTGCATTTATTTCCAAAAAGACATAAAAAAGGTTATGACCATCACAAAAGTTTACGACAGCTTAAGGAGTTTTTTTTTTTTTTTCTTCAATCAAAAAAAACAACAACTCTGACCCCTGTACTGTACGTCTACTAGCAATCCCAACATGTGAGAACTGTGAGTTTTTCCACAACAGGAGAACATACAGTTCCCCAGAACGTGGAGGAAAGGGCTAGTCCTCAAGGACGTCAGTGTGTGCATGAGTTCTTGCTGCATGCTGCACATCTGATTCCACTGCTTGAGTCCTATGGGAGCTCATTTAATGTATCAGGTGTTGAGCTTTTTGTGGAGCAAATATCTGGGACATGCCCCCACCTTCCTTACTGCCATATTCTTTAACTGAACGTGCCAAAAAATAAATAAATAAGATAAATTGTGTCTGTAAGTGACAAGATCGCCAATAAATTACAAAAATTAAATAGCTCGGTATCTCTCCGTACTCCTAAGAGCAGAAAATAAAACAAAATCTAGCGTACGTGTGTGGCATGCACGTGCCAAGGCGGTCAGTCCCTGGGAAACATGGCCGTCTGCCCAGGTCTTCTCCCGCGTGTCGTTTCTGGGCAAGTTTTTCCCCTGGTTCACGTTATGATTCATAATGAGCCAAATCATCATTACCCATCGAACCCTGAGATGCATAATGCACACATGCACACTCACTGAAAGCAGTCCAGCAAACCCCTTTAATGATTATGTACTAATCTTACACCAGAGGAGCGCAGACTTTGGCCTCAACACAGTCTAACTCTGAAAGCATTAGACAAAAGATATCAAATGAAATCCAAAACATTATTAGACCTACTGACTTGCATTGCATGGACAATGGACAAAAAGACATTTTTTTGTGTGTGCTCCACAGGAGAAAGAAATACAACATGAGGTTGACTAAATGACGACAATTTTCCTTTGTGGGTAACCATCCCTTTAGGGAAGAAGTCCAGGCTACATTTTATCTAAAGGTGTAGACGCTCTATTTCTCTCTACTGCCATGCGATTACAAATCATTACAACGAAAAATGTCAAAGTAGTTTACTGACTCGATGGGATTGCACATCTTTGAGACCTTTAAGGGTTTTAAAGCTGCAATCTGGATTTTGATGACATTTATTTTGGACTAATTTCAAACTGACTTCACCATTCCACTTGGCAAACTGGCTGCAAAGCCTGGCAGTACACCAGTTTCTGCGGTTTTAAAATAAAGTGCTTAGCCCCAGGCGTTTCTAGAAGGTACTAGCATATAATGTGGTTTTCTCTCTTTAAATCACACCTCAGCACAAACTCAGAAAAATATATATCCCCCCGCCTTTCATCTGTGGAGTTTAATGTGTGTCTCTTTCAAAATAAGCGTCAACTTCCTTGGGTTATTCTGCACGGTATTAGTCTCCCAGATGAATTGCTAAGGAAAATGTTTGCCCTGGGCATCAGATGGCCTGGTAGTGGACTAGCCACCAGGGAGCACTTCAACAGTGACTCCCAATTACAGACTCCACAGAGGGAATCAGAGGGAATGGATGTCCACATCCTGATATCAAACGCAGAGGGCCACTTTGGTTGGAGAGAAAACAAGATCTAAAAGCTCAGAAGAGAATGTGCGCATAGGGCCTTTAATGACTAAGGATTTCAGCGAGACACAATGTACCCGGGCCCCATTGTCTGTTCCCTGGTTCTATTCATCCTTCCTCCTTCCCTCCATCCTAATGATTCATCATATTTCCTGGTGCGAGTGGGAGGTCCGTACCGTCTAAACAGCATCTGACATTATTGAGATACAAACCACGCAGGAACTTCTCCATTTAGTGCCTTCAGAGATGGCATTAAGCGAAAGAGCAGAAGGAGAGGAGCACCGATACAGCCCTCTTCATCAACACAAAGGCTAACCTTAATGCATAATGCAAATGAGCACGGCAGCATTGGCTCGGCTCTCCTTTCAGCGCTCTGATATAATTAAGAGCTCTGGGGCCTGACTATTTGGGCCTGAGAGAGGACTTTTTTTCCTCCCTTCTTGTTCTCTTTCCTTCTCTCTCTCTCCATTCCGCTTTCTAAATCCTGAACGTGCGTATTAAATCAGCATCTTGAAAAGGTACTTATGGCTGCCCCAACAGAGTTAGAGTAGCTTTTATCATGTCAAATCGGAGAATTATTCTGTGATCTATAATCGATTAGACACGCTGACTCTTCGTGAACGGAACAACACTCCCATTAGTCTCCGAATTTCCATTCCAAAATAGTATCAGACGCCGCTGACCTTCATCTGTACGGGCGGAAGAAGAAACAAGAGAGACACTAAACAAGAACGCAGATGAGTATCTGTAACAACGTTTGAGAGTCCTTTGCTTTTCATAAGATAAACCGATGGCAATTCTAATGTCATTGCCAAAATAAACAGATCAAGGCAATGACAAAAAAAACAACAAAAAAAAAAAAAAAAAAAACACAGAAACAAAATACACTACATGAAATGAAAGAATCACTTTAACTTCAACCTTTCAAGTTTCAAAAAGAACATTAAATATAATTGCGCATCAGCTCTTTTGACTTAAAAACAATACGCAGCTGTCATCTAGCTGAGGTGACGGACCAGAGGGAGCATGTTTTATTATAAGAAAGAGTCTGAGCCCAGTGGAGACTTCAGTCAAAGTCTGCAATTGCATGGTGCCAAAAACAGAGACGTTTTGACAAGATACAGCCCATAAAACTCGTCTCTCATTATGTCCTCAAGCAACTCTATCAAAAGACAATTTCTCAAAACACAAAGACTACAGCAGTTTACTTCACTTGTCTAGCTATATAGGAAGGGTCCAGGCCACACAAATGGCCAATGATAGTTGCATGTGTGCTCATTGAGCGGCCTTTATTTGTTTGTCCAATTGTTCATTCTGTTACTGCCGCTTGTGTGATTATTTAATAGAAAGTTGGATTTAATCATGCTGTCAGTTACAAATAAAAGTACAATTCCATAAATTCAATTAAATAAAATAAATTCAATAACCTCCCCCACCCCCAAAAAAATATCAATGTAGAAAATGAGTCTGCAGATTCAACAAAAAAAAAAAAAAAAAAAAAAAAAAAAAAAAGCAAAGCATAAGAACTCTAACATCTACCAGATTCTCATCCAAAACATGACTTTCCTCCACTCAGAGACAGCTGACAAGCCATGCAGAATGTGAGGAGAGATGCGTGGAGAAGCATGACATGGCCTGGGGTCTGTTGGTGGGTGTGGGGGGCCTTGCATCAGCCCTCACTCACACTATGGGAGAGAAGCTCGCCTCCATCCAAAGTTGGTAAAACAGAGTTAAACACAGTGATAGCAGCAGAAAGCCTGTAACATGCAAGGTGGAGACCGTGCATCCGTTTTCTGACTGAACCAACTGCAAATACACAAAAATGCACACACTCAGGCTGGGCTGTTTTGCAGCTCTCCAGTGCCATCTAGGGGTTACAAAAAAGGCAGAGAGAAACACTTGATAAGTTGGATATTAAAACTGAAAGGAGATGGTTAGTAGACTGTAGCAAAAAGTTATAACCACAGACATATTTACTTAATGAAAAAATAGTCCACAGATTGAGTACTTAAATATGTCTGAAATGTCTCAAGGAAAATGGATTGAGAAATTATGCTATACAAGAAGAGGCACACTAGAATATAAGCAGCGCTGTCATCTTCAGCTCTAACGGCTTTAATGCAGCCCAATCTAAGAGAAATATTTGGCTGTCATGGAAACAGTTTTCTAAGATCATCACAAGAGGGGTCAAGCTGTCTTCTGTCCATCAAGTGTCCATTTAGCCTAACTAATATTCAGATAAATGGAATCTGTTCCTAAACGTCATCTACTCTCACTGTTGTCTGAAAAATTTCAGATAATAATATTCACCTGTTAAGGTTTCAATTCAGAGGTTTTGCAAGTAAATTATGATCTAATGATAAGCTGTACTGCCCCTCAGTGGTCATCCAAACAAAGCCAGATCAATCAATCAACAGATCAAATGTTACAACAAACAATATCACAGAAAATCAATTTTGAAATTCAATCAAAAGTAAAGAATACTGACAAATAAAACTCTAAACTTGCCTAAAACTGATGTTATACATAGATAACCCTAACAATTTCAGACCACTTGGAAAGTCAAATACTTGGAAAGGACCACTTATGATGCTTACTGTGCTTCAGTTCACATTTATTGTAATTACATGGAAAAGAGTGTCCAGTACAGGTCTTCAAAATCTCTCTTTTTGTCTTTCACAGAAGAAAGAAACTCAAACTAATTTGGAAAGGCATGAGTGTGAATAAACCATAGCAATTTTCTTTTTAGGGTGCACTATTACTTTAACAAAAGGAAACCGTTTCAACTCTCTCTATTTACCGACGTGATGCTGAGACCAGCGTGATGTTTTATAGCCTTTATTGTAAACAGATAACACAGTCTACAGTCGAGAGCAATTAGGAGGCGTTTAGCATTCTTTGTTTGCTGTGTACAATCGTTGACAGGCAGGCATTTGTTTTACTTTGCTAATAATCGATCTGTTTAACAATCAATCAATCATTTTAATTGTGGTTTCAGCAGCGCCTGGAACCTGGAAACTGGAAACTGTTGAGGCGCCGTTGGAAAAAAGGTTTAATCGATGGAGGGTTGCAAGCACGACACCCAACCCCACCACCTAACTGACGACCTGAAAGTGAGGGCAAAATATAGCACACACCCATTTCTACAGAAACATTCTTTCCGTTACTAAAAATGGATATGGATTTTGTCTTATACAGATGCTGATAATTACACAGCTCTCAAAAAAGCAGTACATGTGTTTGAATATCCAAACAAGCACAGCAGACGAACGCACCACTTTCCAATCGACGCCTACATCCTTCAAAATCCAATTTAGAAAGTGAGCGTAGGAAAGTCAGGCTTGATGCCTTCTCAGAGTCCGCAGTACATCCATACAGGGGCATCAAAACTAACAAACAAAAAACACTCCCCCATCTCTCAAAAAAGCCTGACAGTTTGCCAGTACATACACAGATGTACGCTTCTCAAAAGGCTGACAGGCTGAGATCTTTTCAGACATGTATACGGAAAGCCCTAGCTCATCTTCCACCACTGTGCTGACAAGAGCCCTCTGCCTCAGTAAATCTGTAGGCCACCTCACCAGGATTGAGAGAGGAAAAGTGTGGGCATTGTATTGCACCCCAGTGCCAGAATCACATGTACCTCTCACCACACAATGCCCTACAGTGCAGCGTTTTTTTTCAACCTATTACCTCTCATTATAGCGCACAAGCAGGAATGGGGAGCATCTCTGAAACACACTGAGAGATAATTCTGCCTCTCTTTATGCTCACTCTAAAAAGAAGCATGAGGAAGAAACAATGAAATGGGAACAAAAATTTACAGATATTGTACCGATCGTTTCGCTAGATAAGACCCTTCTTCCTCTGCTGGGATCGTTTAGAGCCCTTTGAATCTGCTCTGAAACTGCATTTTGGAAGTTCAAACTCACAGGCACCATAGAAGTCCGTTATATGGAGACAATACCTGAAATGTTTTCCTCAAAACAATTTATTTACGACTGAAGAAAGAAAGACGTGAACTCTTTCTTTCTTCAGGATGACAAGGGGGTGAGTACATTTTCTGTAAATTTTTGTTCTGGAAGTGAACTACTCCTTTAACAGTTCCATTAACAACTGTTTTTGGATATTTAAAGGAGTCATGAACTGCCTTTGTTTTTTTCATTCTGTACTGTTCTCTAAGTTCTACTTGTGTTATCAAGATTTTTACATAATAAAAAAAACAATTTAGAAAAATAGGCTATTTTCTGTCCTGTTTTTAACCCCCCTCATCAGAACGCTCTGTTTGAATAGGCATGGCAGATTGTTGACTTGGAAGTAAATGCCCACTGCTATGATTGGCTAATAGTTGTGTATGTTTGACAGCCTATGTACTTTACAGATGGACGCTGCATTGATTTAGGTTAAAAAGGCATACTCCTATAAAACAATCTGTTTAACAGACAAAGCAACAGTGATACATGCGTGAATCAGTGGGCAGGGCTAAACAGGCAGCCATGGAGAAAGCAGCGTTGATCTTCCTTTGCGGAGGCGGTGTTGAGATACACTATTACATCATAGAGTGGTACATACCGTAAGTTGTCGTTTTGGCAGACTGACTTCAGTATAAGCTGTTTTTAGACTAATGCGAAAGTTTTGAGCTCTGAAACTGAAACTTCTAAAAACAGGATATCAAGGGAATTCTGGTTTCTCGGTTCATGACCCCTTAAAAAAAAAAAAAATACTTGGAAAAAAGAAATGCAAGTCCATTTCAGTTTCAGTCCCAAAATAGTTTCAGAAGGCCAGCATTACTGACAGAAACTGTGATGCTGAATTAGCACTTCTCTGATGGTGCATTTTGACTCTGTCAGTGTCTATTTCGTTAAAACAAAATTTTGTTTGCCTGAAATAGAGAGGCGGCTCGTTGCCAAAGAACTTAACATGGATATTTATTTAAAGCTCCAGAGCAACACCTGGAATAGCATAAAGAGATTAACTGGAGAAACTGAATTGCTGAAACGTTTTAATATTTGTCTTTTGGTTAAAAACTTTTTGGTGTTTTGGTAATAAGCACATCGCTATTAAAAGGGTCATCAGATGCAACATTCACTTTTACATGTATAATTTTTTTTATTTTTTTTTTATGAATCTTTGCAAATTGCCTCTCCTAATAATGTGCTAGATAGCAAGTTTCATGATGAATGTAGCTAAAAGTTTACCATCTCAGAGAACGGCTTGTCACCCCACGGAACAGAGGGGCGGGGTTACTCATTAGCTTTTAAATGGACATGCAATGAGCTTTAACCAAAGTATGCTACAGACTTTTCATTAAGACCATAAAGAATTACATCAACTTGTGGAAAATGGGCATCCGATGACCCATTTAAGAAAATTTCTTACAAAAGGTTTGTTTACACAAACATTTTAATAACTATTTAAAGAACCGTTGATGGAACCAAATGACAATCAACATGAGAAATATGAAAAATCGTTCTTCATTCCAAATCCTAAATATAACATCCCTTATGATGGTTTTGTTTGATTATCACTGTGTCTGACACGTCAAAATGAGTATAGGGAAATAATAACTATAATCAACAAAAATTGTGATGGTTTATAAAAGAACATTCTCATTGCTCGCAACACACACAATAAAAATAATTAATTAAAAAAGATGATCAGGTCACAGAGCTACACGAGTGTGGTCAGTTAAAATGGGCCTCACGATTGCACCTTTAATTGCTTGTGCCCTCTTTCTCTATTTGACAGCCATACCTCCATTGTCACCATCACAGCTCATTGTCATGCAAAAGCCTGATTCATTAAAATACACTCCATTACCAAACCTACAGTGTAATTATGAGATAAAGAATTTATCACAAGCACTGAAATGCAAATCAAAAAGGTGTTCTTTCTTTCTCCATTAAAGCAATTGGTTTGCAAACACAGCCTTTCAGCAATGACAAAAACTCAATTGAGAGTAGATTGTGGAAAGGCTATCATGGCCTTGTGAAACCTTGGAGGGAATTACAGAACTGTGCTTATGGGAGTTAGAGCGCCAGGGGACGACGAGGAAGAAAGCCAAAGATACAACTGCAAATTGAACAACTGAAAGAAAAAAAAAAAAAAAAAAAAAAAAAAACACTTTCTCTTTGGTTGGAGTTGAAGAGCAGCACACATTTCAGAAGAGTTAAGGTGAAGATGGGGGGAAAGAGGTTGATCTGATTTAATATCATGCCTGTCTTATTTCATTGTGCACCTGCAATTTTCAAAAAAGCTTTTGTCGACAATAGAATTCACATTTATCTGGCAATTATCACCTGAACGCCACGGGGGGTATGTTATCACAGTAAAGCATCCATTTTCCATAAAGGAACATTTGAGCTATTATAATACTTTTCTTTGTAAATTACTCCTAAAAAAAAAAAAAAAGGCAGTCAACCACAAGACGCGCAATTAGTCAGTAAGAACGGAAATGATTTTGTGATGCGGTAAACAGGTGCACAACTAAAAACCGGTTTAGCCGTCTTTCAGAACCAAAATAGCTGGAAGTATTCAAAGCTGAAATCGGCACCTTCACCACTGAAATGAATTGACTTGGTTTAGGGGCTTGCATTATTTACTAAAGAAACTGAAAAACACTCATTTGTAAATCAATCAGGTGCAGCCTTTAAAGATTAAAAACTAGAGAGACATAATTATTCATGTATCGCTTTATCTTTTTTTCCTGTTGTTCACAGACAGTTCAACAGTACTTCTTGAAGTATTAAAATAACTATGAAGAGACCTTGAAGAGGAGACAGGGGAGATAGAAAAGAAGGGTGCATAATATTCAGAGTTCTCATCAACACATTAATAGTGGTGTTAAAACAGGTGTGCTGAGGTTTTTGAGTTTTTAAACAATGAAAACTCCCTCAGTGAGACCCAATTATGAGTCAAACGTATTATTAAAAATTCGATTAAAAACATCAATAATAACAGAAATAAAAAACATTAAATAACAGAAATAAATGCTCAGCTCAACTTCACACTTTTTCCTGATTCATTATAAACCACAACAAATGAAAGTTTCTGCACTAATAATCTGCCTTTCAATCAGTGCTAGTCTAAAATGAGCTCACACATCTTTCATAACCTTTAAACCTTCGATTTAATCCTTCAAAGTTTTCCATAAGTATAATATCACCGTATTAAATGAAAATGTGTATAACTGTAAAAACATTAGATGTTCTTTTTAACTTGTTAAACTTTTACCATTAGTGCCCATTTGATCTATTTCAGGTTGAGTAATTGAGGCTCTCAAAGTACTTTTTATAACACACAAGGGGAAAATTAACAGGGCACGAATCTCTTACAAATGTTCTTATGCCTGAGATTTAATCCAAAACATAGAATCCTATCTGCTTAATTCAATACACCCTCTCAGGTTCCTCTCCTTTCTAAGAAAAGCTCTGTGGAAGCTCTGTGAACTTCAAGAAATTTAGATTAAGCCATAACATAAGAGGCAAGGTGTGAGCTACACTTAAAAGGTGTGTAAATGTCAAGTGCTTTAATACAGCCATAAATAAAAGAGATAAAATAAAGAATATGAATCTTGTGTCACATTCAGCGGCGGCACAGACGTGTCTATCTGCGGGAATTAAGAGATTATAGCAAAATCTCGCCATCACTTTTACGGCAGGCTCACAGCAGATAGCGCCTAATTCCTGTCTGCAATCCGCTGGGGTCAACCGTCGACAAATGGAGAAGTGGAATTTGTGGGTTATTGGCAGAGGATCTGTAATAGGGCTGACATTTACCATCAGCCTTTCCCTGATAAAATGACCATTTCTCTGTGAAACACAAAAGGGAAAGATGTCCTGAACACCTTATACGATAAACCAGAAGTTCATAAGTAAGATTCAGTCAAGGACAGGAATTAACTTAAGGTAGGAAGAATTTGGAGTGGATAGCTCCCCTTCAACCTCTCCTTAGGCTCCTATGAGTGCTGCGTGTGTCCCACTTGCAACCCTTTCAAAGGCAGGTCAATGGCAAGAGATAATTAGTGCAGTAACGTATGATTAGCTGCATAAAGACATTATAAAAATGGACTATCCTGAGGGCAAGGAAAGGTGTTTCAGCACAGGCGCACACTTGAAAGACTCAAGAAGGTGAAGGTGGTGCTCTCTAAGCCCGAGAAAAGACACAGGCCACTGTAATAGGGATTTGACCAAGCTTTTAGGATTTTACAGTAACAGAGGCTTGCCACTACATTCAAAATAGCACTGTGCATCTTTGTATGTACAAACAAGACAAAACATTTAAAACAAAAATAAAATTCAGTCAATGTCAACAATATTGAGTTTTTAAGTCAGTCAAAGATTATAAGAAAAAAGAAATCCTATAATGACAGAAAATGTATGTATGTTGCAAGTTTGCAAAATGCAGATAAGGCTGTGTGGAAGAAAACGAGAAGGGTACAAAAATAAACACCATTCGGGCATCCATTACTTTCATTCTTCTCTGCACATGTTTTAACATTGTCAGGAGGTGCACAACAGAAAAACAAATTGTAGAAGGCAAGTGAGGTAGAAAAACTAAAAAAGAAAAAATGCAATGCAGCTTCCCACAAATAATGAATGTTTACCTCTATAGCAGTTGCCATGGGGACAGCCGACATTTTACAGGGGAGAAAAAAAAACAAGTAGGCTTTTTGGGTTGTAAAATACATGGCATTAATTCACTTCTCACCAGAATGTGATTGCTGGCATACAAACAGCACATATAAATACATGAAGCCACTATTGACAAAAAAAAAAAAAAAGAAAAAAAAAGAAAAATTGTATGGACCTCCAGGACAAGTTGAAAAGAAATGAAGGTAATTCAATTCCAGTATTTCAAATTAGTTCAGGTCTAGGCCTGCCCATGTAATTTAATTAAATAAAAAACATTAATACAGTTCAGGCTAAACTAAACAGCCTGGTCACGAGAGACTACAGCAAGAAAAAGAAAAGAAAAAAAAGTTGTGTGTGTTTTATGAGTACTTGAAAACATTTAAAAGTGCCAGTCTTCCATAATCTAATTATAATTATAAAACTTATATAAAAGTATTTTGTATCCACCACCTTTTGCAATGCACAAGTAATTGATTTTCTTTGAATCTGCATGACTTCTGATTCATTAACCGCTATAGGTAAATAACAAGAAGAATAAACACAGTAAACTGTAACTCTGCACACCACAAACCAGTGAGTATATGATTATGAGAATGAATTAAAGTATGCAATAGCAAGCAGCATAAGTGACTAATCTTGTACAGCTAAAATAACAGCAAGCGAATGACAGAGGAAGCCTCGCACATTCAAGTTACAAATGGCCGCATCAGCTCTCATGTTAAAAATAAGGATAAAAAGCTTTCTACTGATTAAACCATTTGATCATTTGTTAATTCTATAACTAAAATGTAAAAATGAAGATGTACAGTGTACAGTATGAAAAATTAATATAAATTGAGATGAATATCTAAACACAGTTGAAATGAGTGTGCACAATTAAATATCGACCAATATAAGACGACAAATGATTGTTTGTTTTATTTAAAACCTTATTAAATTGTGGTGGGTGGCAGCTGGCAAATATTGTCATTACAACAATTCACACGCAGAAAACACATGCTCAGAGACTGAAAGTAAAGATGCTAGCAGAAGGACACAAACGAACAACATGTCTACTGAGTTACAGACAAGAAGGCAGAGACGGATCAGCTCACAAAGTCTCAATAACACAGCCGAAAAGCCCTGCTGAACTCTAGAATGTTCTTCACTGGTCACTTCACATCGCCAGTCGCTGAGCTTACCCTTTCCCTCCCGAAGCAAATTAGTTTTAGGGACACCCTCCGGTGTTGATGTGTTTCAGGGTTTAGACAAGTAAATGCGGTTTTGATTGCTTGGAGATGTCCAGCAGTGACCTCTCAGCATCCAGCTGGTCAAGAGAATTAAGAGGCAAACAGAATGCCACCGTTTCTCCCACCAAGCCCACAGAAAAAGCCCCAAGACTGGACTAATAAAGCTTGCCAATCTGGCAACCGCTGAGCTTTTCATTTCTCTTGCCTCAGCGATGAGAAACACTCGCTGTGACCACTGCTTAAGACCCCAAGACTCCACTGACATTTACTCCAGAAGAGAGGACAGTGTTGTGTCTACAATGACGAGGCAGTTGCATGGTAATAAGAACGCGTGTGTGCGTGTGCGCGTGCGTGCACACATTAAAGGCTGTTTGTGTAAATGCATTAAAGGATGGCTTGTAACTCCTACTTTTAGGAGCTGCTTTTGAAAAGACTTTAAAGTCATTTCTGATGTTCTATTGAAGTACTTGCCTAAAAACCTCAACAGAGATGTGTGAATATAAAACATATGCAGCTGACTATCTGTTAATGTGTGTGTTTCAGAGTGTTTAGGATTCAGAGGGAGATGATGGTCTGGAAAAGTTTGGGTTTGGATATTTCAGAAAAGATTAAATGACCCTTCAACAGTACACAGGGTGAGGTACAAAATCTTAAAAAGAACCGCATAGTTATTGGAAACCAAAACGAGCACAGCTATAGCCTCAGGTTTGTACAATCACACTTCTAAGAGAAATGGTAAGTATGGAGCAAAGAGTAACTGAGTCACTGTAAAATGAAGAAGGGGTCAGTTGAGTTGATGAGCAGGCAATGTACTTTGTTAGCTAGCACATCAAAATCACTGCCAATTAATTCCGGTCACTGTTAGAGAACTGAACGCCTATGTAGTACTTTACAGTAAGGAAGCTAATTGGGTGTTTGAGAGAAGAAATGGGTTAGAGGTAGTAAGAAAAGCACATACAAATATTTTAGATTAAATCAAGAAATCCATAAGAATACTCTTCTATTTGTTTACAATTACTTCAACAGATTGCCCTTACTAAATAAAATTTTAACTTAAAACTACCTGCATAAACCTGCAAAATTTTTAAATGTACAGTTGTATGCACTGCATTGTGCCAAAAATACAAATGTTACAAACAGAACTTTTAACATAATTAAAAAGAAAACAGCTTAAAAGCAGCAGGATGAAAATTGTAGAAAATAAATACGAACAAACACACAAAATAAGTGTCAACGGGTCAGAGATAGAATGCGCTACAGGAACACATTCAGTATTCTGAACTTAGTAACACATTACTGTCATATTTTTTTCTGCAAATGTAAGGGACTCTTTATTATAAATCACATTACAGTTCTTAAAAGGTAAATTTGACCAATAAATAAATAAATAAAAATTAATTAATTAAAATGAATAAATAAATAAAACAAATAAATAAAATTGTTGGTTTTTTTTAATACATACTTCAGTAAATATTATTGCGCTCCTTTCTGCAGCGCTCCATGAAGCTGTCACCTCCAGATGTTTATTTGATGCTTTGTTTTCTTCACCAAAACAGATCATCCACATGCTTTGTTTGAACTGAGATTTTAATTGTGGTACAAATTTGTGAGATTGTGGAGAAACCTAAAAAAACTCAAGGTTTTGCCATTCACTGACAACAATACTTTAAGAAGAGCGAGTATGAGAGAATGTCAAAGGTCTTCCTTAACAACATAAAAGTGCAAACTATCCTAAAATAACTCAAAGTCTAACCTAGCTTTATAATACTCACGTGAAACTGCGTTTTAAAAGGGCTGGTTGATACATTAAAAAATTAAATGAATAAATCTATTTTTTTCTGCTTTTTGACAACATTCAGTATGCATCTTGATATTTATATATTTGCTCAGACACTATTAAAACACTTATACTTGTGAGTCTTTAAAAAAAATACTATAAATACTTTATAAATAAAATATTATAAATACCTTTTTAAAAGCCCATTAAAATGAATGTGTTATTGACATGTTGCATAATTTTATAAATTGCCAGCCAGTACCATTGTAAATATTCAACACATTGGCCCTAGGCTATACCAATATTAATTAATATTAATCTAATATGAATTGTTTTTGTTTATTTATTATCAATACACCCACCTACAGTACAGTATTTTTCAACAACTACGTGATATCTAAAATGTGGAGCAACTTAACCACAGTTTACAAGAAAAACAACATAAGGACGCAAGGTCCTGTCAGCCTGCATCAGACAGACTGGCTCCTCTGGAAATGGTGGTTTTCTACAGAGCACCAAGCTAAGCTACATCTGGGTAGACAATCACTCACACCTGTGTTCCTACAGCTTACTGTATCCATCTTCATCACCGCTGGCAGCTCCTACTGCAGCACTGGATCACTAGGTTGGGATGAGATGTGGGATCTTCTATGTTTGTGGTCGGGGACTACAGTAGCAAGAGCAAAACAAAGGCTGAGGGAAAAAAAAAAAATCCTCACAGAGGAACATGTGCTTCGGTTTGTTATGATGAGTACAACTCTATGGAATAACCATAGCTGGAATTTTCTATAGACCTTGGGGTAACTCATAAATGCTGAAGGCGCATTCACAGTCATTCTACCATCTCATCTGCATAGCTAAGCAGAGTAATAAGTAGACACATTCTGCAAATGAGCCTGACGTTTGATCAGATTTTCATGCACATACACAATTTTGCATGGAAAATATTGCACCAGTTTTAATTTTATAATCCAAGAAATTTAAATGAAGAGTTCACCAAAAAGAAAATTCTGTCATCATTTACTCACACATTCTAAACCCATATGACTTTATATACAGCAATGTCATATACTGAAAATCTTCCCTTCCACAGAAGCTTTCAAACATGCTGTATCAAAACAAGTCATGTCAGGTTTGATGCCAATACTAACCCACAAGAAACAATGATGTTTAATGTAACTGACCTTAAACTTAGGATTAATACTTACATTTTTAAAACAAAATACGTAACGTAACACAAAACAACAAAAGAAAATTTATATATACACTATATACAGTGCACAGCATAAATGAGTACACCCTAGGGGTGTGCGACATTGAAAAAAATTCTCTCTCGATATTTTTTTGGATTTTTTCGATAACGATAATTAGACGATATTTTGCAGAGTGTTATTGTGCTGATATCTGACTACCGTGGACAGCGTTTAAATTGATTTTTACCTTTAATAAAGCTATTTTTTTCTAATAGTGTACATCTTTTGAGTCAAACTGTTACATTTAATCAGTCAATTAAGATAATACACATTTAGGCTGTTATCAAACAAATGAAACCAGTATCATCAAAATTAATATTTGCAGAAGTTGCATCTGAAGTGGCATTTAGATGTATTTACACACTATTTAATGCAGCTCAGAGGGACATGGAGTGCTTTAACCGGTTACAAATGCATAATTTTTTGACATTTTAAACAAAACATTGAATACTGATATTTAAAATTATTTTAAAAATGAAAATAGACTTTAAATGTGAAATTAAAACCGCCAGTAGGTGGCAGAAAGTCACTGGTAATAAGTGAGTCATGGCGACTGAACCGAATCATTTAACGGTTGATTCATTCAGGAACGAAGCACTTTCATGTTGCTCAGAGACGCAAAACAGTGCTGTAACGTTAGCTGTTTGGAATAATTTTTTGTAATCATTTGTAATCATGCTTATTTTTGAAGAAAAAAACATCACTCTTCGTATGATTAACTATAGGAAACGTAAATATATACATTTTCTGCCCCCATATCTTGAATTTTGCGATCATTCTTAAAGGGATAGTTCACTTTGAAATTAAAATTAATAGACAACCATGTCCAAGTGATCTGAGTGCGCGCACGCATCCGGTGTGTGACGTGTGTGCGCGCGCGCTCGTCTGCGCAAGAGATCACTTCCGGCGCTTTCCAGCGCTTGTGCAGACTAAGCCAGAGCGCGCGCACTCAGGATAAACACGTCACACACCGGATGCGTGCGCGCACTCAGATCACTTGGACATGGTTGTGTACAAGAGGTAAAAAACGATATAAATACTGTTCGTTTTCTCACACAAATCGCTCGTTTCGTGTCTTAGGCCATCAATGTGTAGTTACGATGGGAATTGTTTAATTTGGATTTCTCTGTGCATGTTCTTTTTCCCTCTTATAGAGCCAGTGACCTATACCTGCCATTATATGACTGACAGACTAGAACGGTTTGACCTAAAAATATCAAAATTGGATCTACTGAAGAAATAAAGACACCTACATCTTGGATGCCCTTGGGGTAAGCTGATAGATACCAAATTTTAATTTCAAAGTGAACTATCCCTTTAATGCATTTTAATAGACTGAAACATACAGTGAAAGAACACATTCTAAATGCGCACGTGCACTGTTTAACCCGCTTCATCACCACATAGGCTAATGTATGCATGCACTCCGTAGGTGTTTTTTTTTTTGGTTTTTGCAAAATACTCGATATTGTCAAATTGCATATCGTTAAAACAACAATTACGATATTAAATCGCAGACGATGTATATCTCACACCCCTAGTACACCCCCTCTAAAACTCAACAAACTCAGCAATTACTCTTTACTTACATGACATGTTAGGGTTCTTTAGAGATATAATGTTCCAACAAGCCTGCTTGATCAATTACCAGAGAAGAATGTCAAAATTATTCAGCAAAATAAGATTTTCTTATCAAAGTGATAAAATGTTGCAAAAATGAGTACACCCTCCTGAAAGTTACTAAATAAAAAAAAAATAATTTAAAATTTTTTAAAAAAAAGTGTATAGGTTTAAGGCTATTTTTGATCAACAAGTAAGTATATTGAACCAAAACTTTTAAAGACAAGTAATTTCCTGACAATTAAAAGTGTTATACAGCCCACTGAATCACACTCAGACTTAATGCTGGCAGCAGTGGAACCACTTGGGAGAGAACTGCCAGGTGACTTATTTCTTAGCATAAAAGAGGTCAATGGTACAAGAGGAATGCCAAATTATTGTTTTAAGTACGAAAATACAGCAGAAGTAGCACCGGCACTCAAAAACAATGGACTTGTGACAAGGCTCCAGAAATAATCAGGTCTTCACTTTAAGTTTTCATTTAGTGATGAGTGAATTTTTGCTAGAAAAAGAGCAGGAGAAACAACATGCAAGTGTCTCAGAGCCGGCAAAAGCTATGAAGAGTGTGACACTATCTCACAGAGTATGACGCAGTCTGCAGAAGTGACATGCATGGTTGTTGTCACCATTAGAATTACCAACTGTAGCCAAAGCAAAACAAACACATTTAACCTCTTCCAAGGCCCATATTTACAAATTAGAGACTTCTGGGAATCCATACTCTGGTCTCAAGAGACCAAGTCAATCATTTTGGATCCAAAAGCATCCAAAATGTTCTGGTGTTGCTAGAGGAGGAGTACAGTGAGAAGTGCTTGGTACCCACAGTGATGTTCAGTGGTAGTAAAGCTCTTATATAGGGATGAATGAGTGCTGAAGGTGTGAGGGAGTTGTGCTTTATCAATGCTGTCATGAATTCACACACCACTGTGTGATGTAATATAAAAACTTGAAACAGAAGATGCTACCCTCCCATCATTCCCCTCAATGCCCATTATTGGGCATTTTTTCAGCATGACAATGAAGATATTCATTCTCCCAAGGTGAAAATCCTTCAGTGGACATGTATTTCACTCAATCTTAACGCTCTTGACCAGCTGTGGGGGATTCTGTAGAGACAAGCTAAGCAAAATTCCCCATTAAAGACCAGAGCATTTAAGGAGGTCGTCCTCCAGGAGTTAAATAGGGCAGATGTGAAAATTTGTCATGAACTTGTACACTCAGTGCCAAGAAGGGTCAGAGCAGTATACTTAAAGTTCTGGAGGACATATTAAGTACTAGAACATTATACATTTGCTGAATTAAATCTAGGGTGTACTCACTTCTGCAATCCTTCATTTAAACAAAATTGGCTAATTTACTTATCTTACAGAAAATATTGGCATATATTTTGATGCTTTTGTTAAGTATGTTTAATACATTTCAATTTTGCTATCTTTCCATGAATTATATTAGTGATCATTAAGAAAATACATATTTTATATTTATTCAGAGGCGGTGTGCTCATTTATGCTGTGCACTGTATATACACCATAAATAATTTAATATTGGTAAAAATAAAAAAAATAAAAGAAAATAAAGTTTTTATAGACTAACTCGATGTAAACGTTAGATGATGATAAAAGTAATCTAAATGTAAAAACAGGTGAAATAAGCAATTAGCACTGATACTTTAAAAACAGAAAAATCTAATAAATGCCCAATAACCAATATGATATTGATACATCAAAGAAAATCGCCTTTAAAATTGTCCAAATGAAGTCCTTAGCAATGCATATTACTAATCAAAAATTAAGTTAAGTTTTGATATGTTTACGGTAGGAAATTTACAAAATATTTTCATGGAACATGAACTTTACTTAATATCCTAATGATTTTTGGCATAAAAGAAAAATCGACTTCAGACTGGTTTCGTGCTCCAGGGTCACATATGGTAAAAGAGCAGCCAGGACTGCTAAAAGTCTTTTGTTTTCCTACAGAAGAGAGAAAATCATACGGATTAACAACACCACAAGGAAGAGAAAATTACAAACTTTGCTTTTTGGTGAGCTCTTCCTTTAAACACCTGTTTTGTTTACTTCATAAAAGCCTGGCTCTGAACAGACAGCATCTTGATTTGTTACCTTGGCTAAAATCTGCAAACAAAAGCTGCAGCCTTAAGCAAAAGGTACACCATGTTCCTTTAAGAGATCTTCCAGGGATACCCCCATGCTGCACAGCTGTCAGACCATTAGAAGCAAAATAGGAAAAAAAAAGAACTAATTAACCAGTTAATAAATGAGTGGGCATTTCTGTCAGTGCTGAGAGCACACTGTTGGCTATTTACATAACCTTTAGAGGAGTCTGTGAAATTCCATTTTCTCTCTATGCTGAATAAAACATTCCTAATTTGACTGATGAATGTTGTGACTGCCTAATGGTAGCGCTGTCCTTGGAACAGAGATCAGCTCAGCGTGCCTGTCCCTGTATTTTAATGAATCTGGGGAAACATGTAGACTATAACACACATACACAAACTGTATATATCTTAAAACTAACCCTTTTCAGTACCTCAAGCCTTAATTGTTTTTTTTTTTTTTTTAATTTTCTCTTTTTTCACTCTACTCTTTTTTTTCTATGCTGAACATCACCTTAAGTAAGATCACATTAACGCCTAAAAAGACCACAGTCAACCTGTTACAAAGACTGCATGATTTAGTTCACAGTTCCTTTAGTATTTTAAGTTTGTTTTGACACATTTCTTGCCAATGTAGAGGTGTCGTTGAGTCATGTCTGTAAATGAACAAAGCTTTTGATTGACTGTGATTAGTCCTGCTCTCACAACATTGTACGGCTGCTACAAAATGTCAGGGTGAAAAAGTTGTGTTCTTTTTGGAAAAATTTCAACTAACAACCTGTTTATGACAACATTGTTGCAGGTTTTTTTTTTTTTTTTCTCTCTCTATAAACCTCTGCCCACAGCTATGCATTGGATGGTGTGATAAGGTCAAAGCACAATGGTCTTTTTCAATAACCACAATCTTTTTAGAGGCACATTTTTTTCAAAATCAAATTATGACCAATGTCACACATTCACCTTCAGATCTTCAAATGGATGGAAAATAAAACATTGAAAATCTGACCTTCAGCCATGGTTGTCTTTGAAAAACTCTGTTGCCAAATCATCGCACAATAACCACAAAAAACTCTTTCAGTAGTACGGCGCCAACACCACCAATAATTTTAAAGGCATAGTTCACACATTCTGTCATTAATTAAATCACTCTCATGTCATTCCAAACTCATAAGACCTTCGTTCTTCTTCGGAACACAAAGATACTTTTGATGAAATCTGAGAGCTTTCTGACCCTCCCATAGACAATAGCGAAATACCACGTTCAAGGCCCAGAAAGGTAGTAAAGACATTGTTAAAATAATCCATGTGACATCAGTGGTTCAACCTAATTTTATGAAGCTACGAGAATACCTTTTGTGCACAAAGTAGTATCACGACGGAATGCATTTCAACTAGTGTTGTCAAAAGTACCGACTTCGGTACCAATTGGTACTGCAATTTTAAAAACGTCCATTTCCCGCTAACATTTGAGCGCTTCACGCTTTCAAATGCTCCCGTGTGCTTCTGTGTGAGCGCTCGGAGAAGGGCGTGAAGCGATGATCATTGTAGCCAATCACAGTCATATCTGTTGAGCGCATGAACACTATGGCCAATCAGCGCCGTTTAAAAATCCGCTCAACAGTGCTCAAATGTTAGCGGGAAATGGACATTTTTACAGTTGCAGCACCGGCTGGTACCGAAGTCGGTACTTTTGACAACACTAATTTCAACAAAAATATCTTAATTTATGTTCCAAAGATGAACAAAGGTGTTACGCGTTTGGAACAACATGAGAGTGAGTAATGACAGAATTTTCATTTTGGGGTGAACTATCCCTTTAAATCAAAGGTTTTAAGGTTTGTTTTAAGTCTCTAAATCTTGGTATCTTACATTGAAACGAAATGATGTACTTTAGGAACACTTCTATTTTCCTGGGTACCTGTGTCTTTAATACCACAGATTATTGGTTTTAGCTCCTGAGCCATTTTCTGTGGTGGAAATATAACTACCAAACTAACACTAATATACATTCTATATATCCACCAGGCAGCTGGCAGGTTGGCCTCAGATCAGTCTGAGTGTATTTGGTGTGCACTGGGCCAGATGGTGGTAGAGTTCGGGTAAGGACGCATGGCTTGTAGCAACAGTATTAGACATGCTAACGAGGAAAGAAAGTGAACGAGACACTACGTTGCTTAAAGCCTTATTATTCGGTAACTATGTCTCCCAATTACTCTGACTTGCACGAAACACGAACAATGGTAAAGACAAATACATGCTCTCGATGTGGTTTATTAGCATTGTCAATCATTAAAGCCTTATTTGCAAGAACACACATATACGCATACAAAAAAATGCTTTTGGAGCCAGGGGGCGGTTGTGTTTTAATGCCAAGCCGAACATAATTTTCTCAAGAAAATAAAATGACCAAAAATTCATGCTCCATGTTTTATCTTGTATGACAAACCAAGGATTTTGATTAACTGGTCTATAAACCGATGGAAAGCAGGTTCCCTGATACAATTCCTAAATAATCAGGCTCATCCGGACCTACAGTTTGGATGGTAGCCTGTTTCATGCATTTAACATTTGCCAACTCTATTGTTCCTTTTTACAATGAAATGGTTGAATTCCAGAGCACATATCTGGAGCTGAACAAAAGAGCCATGCTGTGAATGTGGGATAAATTTATCAGTCCCATTATCATCCAAGTATTAAAACCCAATGATTATTTCATGATCAACAATTCTATGATATTTTGAAGAGGACACAAAAGTGGAATGGAAAGGTTAGTTACAGGTTACTATTTGTAATTACCGAGCAAGTTATTATTCCATGAAGCAGATGAGGTCATAAGAATAGCACTGATTCTGTTGATTCATTACTTTCAGTAGCATTTCTCAAAATGTGTGACACTCACATGAACTAGGGATCATAAATAATGGAGGTAGGGATTATGATGATGGTGCTGAAAACATGTTTAGAGTTCACCCTCCTGCTGTGTCTTACTGCGTTCCCATTCACAGCTCAAATGCGGTTGGTCTGTGTCACTAATGGACGTATACTGTGACTAATTAAGAGATGAGTGTTGGTCTGAGTGTGTCTCGCGTATGTATGCAGTCTGTCTTTATTCATTAGCTATCAGAACGCGATGAGTCAACATCCTCCATTAGCTCACGCTGATA
The DNA here is from genome assembly GCA_021397915.2 of Tor tambroides. Taxonomy (NCBI): domain Eukaryota; kingdom Metazoa; phylum Chordata; class Actinopteri; order Cypriniformes; family Cyprinidae; genus Tor; species Tor tambroides. Next base: position 57,922 of record JAFVLL020036108.1, on the reverse strand, counting down.
TCATGTCCTGACCATCCACCATTTCTATAATCAGTGCCAACCATCCTCACTTCATAAGTAGAGGCTGCTATGCTTATCGTTTATTTCATTTGGAATGACAGTAAGATTTACTGAAGTACAATTCACAGGCAATGGATTCTAGGAAAAAGTGTTTTTCTACTGTGGTCCACAGAAGTTCGTTTATACTGACATTCTAAAAAGATTAAAAAAATATTTGTTTTATATAAATCCTTCTAGCTTCTATCCACCCATCCATCTACCGTCCATCCATTCATCTGTCGATCCATCCACAGTTCTATCCATCCATCTTTCCATCTACTGAATCTATCCATCTACCAATCTATGATGAATCTGAATTCATTCTACTTCCTTAAATAAAACTGCAATTCAGCAACTTGTTTGCTACCTCAAGATCGCAAACTGAGAATGCCTCATTAATTCTTTCTCAATTCAGTTCTGAATGCCACATAATTCTGGCCATCCATGCCACTTGTATGCCAATGTCAGGGATTTGTTGTTTCCAGCTCTTTTATTATCACTTAATGAGAACTAAACAAGACCTAATGACAACATCAATTGCCAGAAGACCAAAAGCTTTGACTATGACCATCCATTCCAGGTACAGCAAATGGTAATTATATATATGCTGGCAACGGCAAGGTGAATGTTTTTAAAGGTGAATGTTATTAACAGAGAGAGGGAGAGGAGCCTATGCCAGAATCTATAGTTTCAATTACCAGGCAAGACGAAGGAGCAGAGCCAACAGGAAAGGCTTCACTGAGAGAGGCAATTATTCGTCAAGAACACAGACAGGGGGTAAACAACTGGGCCTGAATGTCAAAAGACAAGAGATGGAGAGAGTGAGAGATGAAGGAGGGCAGGAGCAGGCGAGTGCAGGAGAGAGAGAGGGAAACTCCAGGACGTTTTCCACATTTAAAGTAACGTCCATCCATCAAACTAGTCAAAGTAGTGTAAGAAGCAGCTTATTTGAGTATGAAAAGGGAAATTTCGAAAACACCAATACATCACCGTCCGTTCTGTCCAACAGATTCAATTTTTAAAAAAAAGAGTTTGCAATAAACTGCATATAACCTAACAAGAAAGGATGTGAAAAACTACACATTTTCAAAGTCGAGTAGTTGGTGGATAGCTTGAATGAACAGTCAGTCTAAACCAGAAGTAGACATGTGCTGGTATTTGGTAATGCGATATATCACGATAATGAATATGCAAGATATTGTTATCGTGAGCACTTCAAAATACCGAGAATAATTATTTATTACAAATTATTCAGAATTTTGAATACATTTTAAGAATACTTTTCCCATCGACTGGTCACAACGCACAACACTGCTGTAAGCTGCGTCAAAGACGCATGTGCACTCTGATGTAAACAAGCACGGATGAGAAGCACATGGTGGAACATGGATTCTCAGTATGGCCGCCATCATCTTGGGAAAATGACGTCATTTGGAGCCAGAGTCTCCGCAGTAGTGATCGTGAGGTGGAGATGCGAAATCAAAGTCCTGCCCAAACTCCCGCAGACCCAAATCGCAAGCTCACAATCATGACACCACACCCCGTTTTTATAGCATCAAATAACTAGTTAAAAGCAAACTTGTTAGAAAAACAAACACTTGTACATACATCAGCATCAGAACTACCTAAATTGACGGAAACCATCTTTGGAAAAATTTTATTTGAAGTGTAATTTGATTATTTAGTTTGTCTCACGTCCCATTAGATTACATGCAGAGTGCGGGGTTTATGACCTATACTGCAGCCAGCCACCTAGGGGCGATCAAGACGCTATGGCTTCACTTTTCAAGACTTGTGCGGCAGGCTTGGGTGGAATGCGTGAGAGACGCTCTGGATGAAAGTGCACATTCACTTTCTGACAGCAGATGGCGCTGAACAGCAGAAATGCAGCCATTACCCCGGAAACCCTGTAAACAAACAGCTGTTTCTGAAATGTATTTAAATTATTTAAACAGCCATTCAGATTTGTGTATTCGCTATGGTGTTCATCACAGCGACCAAATACTTAAATATTTAGACTTAATAGGCTATTTATTTTAAAACTTTCTACATTTTAATCTGGACTACAGCATGCCCTAGATATTATTTGAAAGTGTTTTGATTCTTTATTGCTTAGTCACACTTTACATTAGAGCAGGGGTTCTCAACCCTGGTCCTGGAGGGCCACTGTCCTGTAGAGTTTTGCTCCAACCTTGATCAAACTCACCTGCCTGTATCTTACTAGTAATCCTGAACAGCTTAATTAGCTGGTTCAGGTGTGTTTGATTAGGGTTGGAGCTAAAATTTGCAGGACAGTGGCCCTCGAGGACCAGGGTTGAGAAAGCCTGCATTAGAGCTTCATTAGTTAACATTAGTTAATTCATTAGTTAACAAACTACCAATGAAAAATTATTCTAAACATTCATTAATCTTAGGTAATTCCAATATTTAATAACACATTGTTAAAATCAAAAGTTGCAACTGGTTTTTTTTGTTTTGATTTTTTAAATGAACCTGAGCTAACATGAACTAAGAGTTGTATTTTTTAACAAAGATCAATAACTTCTGTAGCTATCGTTCATTGTGAATGTTAATGCATTAACTAAGGTTAACTAATGAGATCTTATTGTAAAGTGATACCTATTGGTCTTTATAATTCTTTTGCACTTTAATCTGTGTAAAATTTTTAACTTTATACATTTTTTGTGTATTGCTTTATTGTATTTAAATGTTCAGTTATTTATGTTATAAAAAAAAAAGTTATTTAACCTGTTATACTGTATTGACAATGCTTTCAATATCGTGATAATACCACATACTGTGATAATAGCATTAGCAATTAATTGCAACATGAAAAATTAATACCGGCATATCCCTAAGCAGATGCCCAGGATAATAAGCCTGATTACAATAAGACTCTCAACTAAAATTCAAGAAGTGAAATGTCACATACTATAAACACACAACAAAATAAAGAGAGAAAAAACAACCTATTATTTGAGTAACTAATTCAAGTTTGCAAGTGGATTTTTAACCTGAACTTTTCAACATTGTAATAGAAAACACAATGACGTACTCACAGCAAAAAAAAAAAAAAAAAAAAAAAATCATTTATTATACGTCTGGGAATGCAGGCTAAGAAGCATTTCCTATAAATGTTTAATAGCACACTTTTCAAAACCCTTGATTTCTGTAAAACACCTTTATTGTCTTCAAAAGGTTTTAGTGTTTTTAATTCATTTGGAGGAAGAAAAATATTGGGTCATTTATTTTGAGGTCAATTTTCTTAGAAAATTCAATAGATTCCAATACTTTGGCAGTTTTATCATGATTGTCCAACGTCTACGAGTTTCAGCACTCTAAATGCAGAAAGAGACTGAAGCTGATTGGAGAAAAACCACAAGTCCCAACCAGCCACTCCAGATAGCAAATACAATCCAAATTGAATCATCCTGAAATCTCCAAGCACTCCAAAATAATTAAATTCTCAGTAGAGAGAGAGGAACGGCATTATAATTAAACTCCCTTGTTCTTGTTTCTCTTCCATCATTCGCAGGCCCTGTAAACGAACGCAAAGCTAACCGACAGGAGGATTAGATTGGGGAATTAATTTTGGTAGGAAAAAAATGCATTTTTATCCACCTTGCTTGAATCCTGCATATAGAGTTTCCACTTGTGTGGAGACATGTCGTGCAATGGAAGAACGGGAGGATTTGTTGAACACACAATTCTAAGACGTATACGCTTGTCAGTCTGTCTCACCAACACATTGGGACTTAAAAAAACAGACAAACAATCCTCTAAGCGGTGTGGCTTAAAACTAAGAAATTAATCTAATGCAGGTAGCTCCAACCAGCATGTATAAGATGCTTGGGGCAAAGACTCCCAACCTGTAGTTTTTCAACAAGTACCTGATGCAATTTTTTTATTTCTAATGCTAAACTAGCAAATTCAAAAGCAAATCAAGCAGCAAGTTCATTAACCTATAAACTGATTCAGGTATATAATATTAAAGAATGACAACAATGACAACAATGGCCATCATCATTTGTATCCATTAATGATAAAGTGATATGGCAAAAAGAAGAGGATTTTAAGAATAGCTTTTATATTAATATCAGTCTTTATTTCTCAACAGTATTCAGTATTTCCCTCCAGTATTCTTGCATAAAAAGCTCCAGACTATTTGCAGAAAAGTGAAATGGCAAACTACACATTGGGAGATGATGTAAAATCACATCTTGCCATCCCTTACCACAGGATTATGAGTTCATAAGTATACATGAGGAGGTTCAACGCCTCCCTCTCACCTCAGGACAAGAGAACAAGAGAGACAAACTAAAATGAGGGCAATCATCTCCGATAAATACAGTCTTTAGCCTGTCAATGTCTTCATAAGAGGCCTGCAGTTACAGATATTTTTATCAGGGCAAACCCACCAGTTACAATAACAGACTTGCACGTAGTCGGCAAAGGCACACAACAACAAATGAACAAGGACACACAGGCACACGGTGTCTCTGTGGTGATTCTGCACCTTTGCCTATTATTTTGTGTTTCATAAAGATGCTGACATATCCGACACAGGAACTGATTCGATGACCTTTAGGTCAAAAGAGTCCGTCTTCTTATTCAGTATCAGGGTTAGTAATGGAAATCCATTATAAAGCAAAAGGAAGCTCAAAAGGATGGAAGAGGAATCAAATGTATTTACTGCTCATCCTTTCAGGTTTATATGTTAGTCAGTGTGGCTGCAATCATTCTTTGACTTACGGTTTTTGCAGCTGTGATGATGTACTGAAGGACCATCTCTCTTTTTGTGCTCAAGTCCTTCTCTCTGAGAGGAGCTTTCTTCTCTTCATTAAGATTCATATCCTCCTGAAAACACAGACCACACATGTAAGTAAAGGGAAAAAAAAAAAATCTCTTTACAAGAAAAATCCTATTAAGATCTTTAGTATTGTGACTTGCTTTATGAGAATCTCCATCATAAATGCCAAGGCCTCTGACCGCAAACACAAGGGTTTAACAAATCATATACTGAATTCAACATATTTCTGCTCAAAAGAAAATAGTACTGGAGACTGGTTTTGTAAACATAGTAGACAAAGGCAAAGAGCATTTGCATCTTTCCATTTCAATGCACACATGAATCAAATCATGCCTAACACCTGTTCTTTTTGGAACTACAAATAAATGAAACCGCAGGAAGTCAACCTCTGCTTGTGAATCCATCAGGCAGATATGTCTTTCCTGCATCTTATGACATTAAGAAAAAGGAAATGAGATGAAAAATGACAAAAACACAAAGACTGACTGATAATACATGTTAAATATCTCAAGGGCAAAAAAAGGATCTTTTACATATATTTAACCCTTACAAACCCAAGCATTTATATTCATTATGGGTTTTTTTTTATTCTTCAACATGTCTTTAGGATGGCATTAATAATAAAAACCATTTTGTTTAAGCAAAATTTGCATCAGGTTATAATTTGGAAAAAACGCTAATCATTTAGGGAATGCACAACACAGCTCAGCAGACAAATGTATCTGAAAAAATACATACATTTCAACCGGTAAGGATACAGTCACAAAAAGTTAAGAAATGTCATTATTTGTCCATTTAAATAATGTAATAAATACTCATGTCAAAGCATATAAACAATTGTTATATTAATGAGACAACAATGACAAAACTCCTCAGAAAAAAATGAATAGAAAAATATAGCATTATATCATTCATATAGACCACTGAATAGACTCCAATTTTGTGGGAACAACAGAAAAATTTTGCCCACCTAATGCTCACCATTGCATTTTTACACACAATCAAAAAGCATGTAAGCCTTTTCACATCACTACGCTACACTTACACATCACTACACTTTTTAATTGGTTAATGTCTTAAAGGTGTTCTAATAGGACCCCCATTTTGTGTAACTAGGTAGCTGTATGCAATTTTTCCCCATCAAAACGGTTGTTGTGAATGATTTCAGAGTGTCAGCTACTGTTGTATAGTTTTTCTATATATTTAGTGAAGGTTAGGTATTATTTCATTTGTTGTAATTCTGCTGCTATGCTGGGTCTCTAAGAGTTAAATCTGATTGTAAAAATATGCCTGGTTTTCTGCAGGAGTCATTGAGTGTTTTGATGAAACACTTTAAAAATTAAAATAGTTAACGAATAAGGGGCCATTTTTGCTCAGTTGTTATAAGATTGGCTATTCTAAACATCTGTTGTCTACGCGGACACATTTTTATGTGTGATTTTGTGAGATCTTTTGAAAATTAGTACCTAATACAAGCCTGACTGATGAAGTCATGAATTATGTATTAGAAAATCTAATGAGCCAATTTCTGAAAAGATTAGAAATTAACAGTGCAACAGAAATGAGCATGTTCATAAATCTGAACCTGTTGTACTGCTAAGACAGACATTGGCAGATATATTTGGCAATTTTACTTCCCAGATTACTGAAGCAACACATCCTGTGCCAAAACAAACTAGCGAGCTGCCCTTCTCAAACTCACTATCTCTGACAGAGACGCAGACAAAGAGAAGAACTGGGGTGCATCCGTGGACACTTTACAACTACCATCAACAGATAGAAAGGGCATGGAAATCTCAAGGCAAAAGACAGAACAATAAAATCGATAAGAGAGAGGAGAAAAGAAAGAGAGAGACGAGAGAGAAAGACAATAAGGGCTGCAAACAATGCTGAGCGCAACTGTCCTAGTGTCCTCCAGTCTTATTTCCCTTTCCCCACAGCGCTCTCCCTTTCTTCCCTTTTCTGAGATGAAAGATCAGCAGAGCCGTTTAAGATTTCACTGATGGGTTCGCAGGCGTGATGCAGTCCTCGTGTGTCAGAGAGAAAGAGAGAGGAGGATGCTGGGATAGGTGCGGATAGGGCGCAGAGCGGAAAGGCATCCATTACCACCGTTGGCCCTGTCACCTCTGCTGGCATGCTCATGTATCCAAACTCGTACTTGCCGTGACTAATGACTGCGTCTCTGCCCACGTTATCCACACTCTTCCTTCTCTACCCAGCAGTGGCTGCTCCTGTCACTCAATCCTGCGCTCGGAGATGCTGCTCAACTGCTAACACCACCTCCACTCTTAGAAAGGGCACCGAAGGGGACCTCCGTACGATAGCGCTAAGGCAATGGAAGACTGTGCAATGTTTTAAAACAACACTTGTGGGAAATTTGATGAAATAGATGTGCTTGAGATGAACGTGTGACAAAAGTGCAATGGAATTCAGTTAACTTTCAACAGCTGTAGATTTTGTTTCTCAGAAACCTGAAGGATTGAAAAAGGTCAAATAAGTTTGTTCAGTGTAATCTTTTTACATCTAGATTGCCAAAAGTATCAGAACAATATATCAAAATAAATTCAAATTCAGTTTTAGTGAACTGGCATTCTACACAATTTTTGTTATAAATGTGCAATTTTTGTCTAAGGCCAAATCAAAACTACATTTTATTTTGTGCATTTTCTAGGGGTGTCGAAATTAATTGTAGCACGTAGGACGATTCTGCACTGATGCAGTAATAGACCATAATCAATTACAGCCTACTGACGTCATTCACATACGCGCTTGTCACACGAGTATTAAAAATGCACTGTCTATTTTTAAATCTGAGATATGGGCACATTGTGGAAAAACCAAGCTTAGTGTGGAAAAAACATGCTAAGCTTGTGTTTGTCCTGAAGCTCGTAGATGCGGTTAAATGCACTTCCATCTCCGAACACTTTTATGATACGAAATTGATGTAAACACAGTCAGTTATGTTTTCAGAAAATGTTGAAATAGATCTGTGCATTAGTGTGAATGCAGCATGTTAAAGCTACCACTGTCTATGATCTCATCAGTAATAATCATTATCGGCAATAATGCTGAGGAAAAAAGAAAAACCCATAACTATGATTGTCTGTAAACTTTCGGATACTTAAAGCACTCTCACATACGGAAAGTTTTTTTTTTAATCACTTGTAATTGTCTTTTTCCCCCTTTATTACTTTATATTTGCTTGTATGTTTTGAAGCTACATTTACTTTAATTCTTAACAATTGTTTGGATAATTATTAATTTGTAATTATTTTAAAAAGTAGCCTGCTTATATAATTTAATAATAGTACACAAAATAAATGTGATATAATCGTGATGCTTCGTGATATCGAATTGAATTGAATCGTACACATGATAATTGTAATAGAATTGAATCGTGAAACCAGTGCCAATTCGCACCCCTAGTATTTTCTGTTATTTACCACAACAAACTAAGCTGCTTGCAAACATTTGTCAGTGACAGTGATGTGTGTCCAATACGATCCGAAAGTAAGTGTTTGAGTATGTGTATTTATAGGCATGAGGGCCTCGTCCTACTATGAATACAAGTTGATTGAGGTCAGTGACCCATAACAATCCATTTCATTATGAAAAGGTTGCGTTTCCTTAAAACAATTGCTAATAAAGCTCTAGTGATTATTGTGGTTGAAAGGTTGATAAAGGTCATTGTGTAGGAGTGATAATTAGCTGGTTTTATACATGTCCACAGTAACCAGACGTGTACAATGGCATGAAAGCAGATCGACAAATCCCTCACTCTCAGAGAATATTTGTTTTTATTTACCAATTAGTGTTTCACAACATAATTTAAAGTACATTTTTTGTCTACAATTACATCTTACCATCATTTTCTCGAAGAGGGCAAGGATTTCCTTCTCTGATGTGATCTTTGAAGAAAGCTCTTCAAATTCAGAGGAAGTGGACCAGTCACCAGAAGAGGAATGCTTGGACATGTGGGAGAGGGGCGGCCGTTCCTTTTTACTGCCAGGGATCCGGATACTGGAAAATCTGTCCAGCTAAAAGAAAGATGAGACATTTGAGAGGGTATGAGTGAGACTAGCTCATTGGTAGTTATTAGTCTAATGATTATTTCTCCATGTAGGTAAACATAAAACTATCATTCAAAACTTTGGGGTAAGTAACTTACAATGTTGCAAAACATTTCTATTTCAAAATAAATTCTACTCATCAAAAAATTATGATCCTGAAAGATATCGTCGCTTCCATAAAAATATTAAGCAGCACAACTGTGTTCAACGGTGATAAATGTTTATATGAGCACTGAATCAGCATATTAGAATGATTTCTGAAGGATCATGTGACACTAAAGACTGCATTAATTGCTGCTGAACTTTTATTTTAAAATATATTAAAACAGAAAACAGTTACTTTAAATTGCAATAAAATTGTATTTTCTGTATTTTGTTAAACATGTATAAAAATGTATACATAAATATTACATTGCAAAATAAAAATAAATTATAAAAATAAATATTACATTACAAAAATAAATGTTTCACACAAAACAGCTTAAAATCACAAAATTATAAATAAAATAAAAGTACAAACTGTATGTAAACTAAGTTTAATTATTATTATTATTACTGCTATTACATCCCCAAAAAGATTTTCATTTTTACAGCTATGCAATTGTGAAGACTAGAATAAAGGGCAACACGGCACAAACTAGTCAAACACACAGAATGTAATGTGTTGATAGCTCAATAGACTGTTGATGAGGTTAAAACTTTGCAACAAGGCAACAAATCTAAGGCACAGCGGTCTTGTACATACCTACTAATGGCCTCAAAAGACCAGCCTGAACTGAACAGAAGTTCAAAAGCTTTCAGATCTTTATCAAACACCCACTTTAGCACTGTGAACTTTATGATCAGTTTTAGCTTCCTTATTGTAAGCAAACTTTCATTAGAAGTCTGTCAGCTTCACATTCAGCATGCCTAACGAACAGAGCGTCCAGGGATACAGTGTAACTCGCCGTCGATTTATATCGAGGTGGTGGGCCCCCGCATCACACAGATAATGATTTCCTAATTGGATTAGATTTGTCAGAGAGCTGTTTTCTCTCCCTCGGCCTGTGGGTGCAACGGGGAAAGGTAGGTGGTTTATTTTCAGGGGCCTTGCCCCCTTTCTTTCAAGGGGCAGGTGAATTAGCAGCAGTTATCTTCGAAAATATTTTTCGCCAACGCCACCCATTGCGCATTATCTCAGTAAGAAGGAGAGCAACATGCTGAGATAATCAGCAATGACACTGATGTAAAATTAATTAAACACAAGCAGTAGATCAGAGTGTAGCTAGCGACTACAGTGCATGGAGCCAATGCAGGGAGCAAATGCGTGGTGTCTGATACCAAACGACACCATCATCTGTCTAATTTGGTTTGCCGCTGCCCTAAAGCGTCTCTTCGCAACATTGAGTGATGGCACTGATCAGTTTAATCACAGAGATTCATCCCCAGCGGAGGGAAGAAGCGCTTTGCTATTCTACACTCGTTACCGGCGAATAGATAAATAAATATGTGCAGCCGCTACCTCGATAACAACAACAGGCATCATAACGCAGCCGTCACAAGCTGATCTAGATGATGAAGTGCTTTTCAGGGCTGTTTAGGTGTTTATGAGTGAGCCTGCACCTTACTTTCATGCAATCTCTCTCTCCCTTTTTCACCAACAGACACTTTGATGTTACTAATGGCTCCATTCCCCTTCATTCCTCTTCTGATCACTCCACCAGACCCCTCTTCAGTAATTCAGCCTCTCAGCACCAAAACATATTTCTACCATGACCAAACAGCAGCCCTCACTTGGAAAAAAGCCCTCCATTATCTAAGGACATGATTCACTCTCGAAAACATGTTCTACATCATTCTGCCACCCCACAAATTCAAAAAAAAATGCATCTGTTAATTTACCTTATTCACCATTTGTCATTAAAGGAGTAGTTAACCTAAAATAAGAATTTTCTGAAAATATTCTCACCCTCAGGCTACCCAAGATTTACAGTAGATGAGCTGGTTTGTTCATCAAGACAGATTTGGAGAAATTTAGCATTACATGCTCACCAGTGGATCCTCTGCAGTGAATGGGTGCCGTCAGAATGAGAGTCCAAACAGCTGATAAAAGCATCACAATAATATAAAAATCCATGACTTCAGGCCATCAAATAACATCTTTTGAAATGAAACCTGGATGTTTGTAAGTAATAAAACCATCATCAAGGCATTTTAACTTTAAGAAATTGTCGCTTCTGGACAAAATACAAGTCCATGATCCAAAATAAAATCCACAATCCTGGTGATTGATCTGCGTAAATCTCTCCTGATTTCTCCTTTTCACTGGAGAAAGCAACTTTATGGATAGAAGACTCATATTTTAGCTAGAAGCAGTGGATTGATGTTAAAAACGTCTTAATGATGGATTTGTTTCTTATAAATATGCAGCTTTTTGTTTCACCAAACATTAATTGATGGACTGGAGCTGTGTGGAGTATTGTGATGCTTTTATCAGCTGTCTGAACTCTCATTCTGATGGCGCCCATTCACTAAGGATCTGGTGAGCAAGTGATGTAATGCTAAATTACTACAAATCTGTTCCAATGAAGAAAAATCTCATCTACATCTTGGATGGCCTAAGGGTGAGTTCAGCAAGTTTTAATTTTTAGGTAAACCATTCCTTTAATTTAGTTGTTTTTCTTTGCATTCAAGCATCCAGGCTATAAATCTGCTTCTGGATCCTTATAACCGTTCATTCATGTGTTCATTCAGGATCACACCTTTAGGGTGCATGTACATGACAGAGAGAGAGAGAAAATGAGTGTCCCGGCGGCATCTACCTCATCATAATCCTGATTACCCTGTTTCTGGCTCTGCCCTCCCTCTGGCGACTAGAGACTGAGAATCGATACCAAACCAACACAAACAAAAACACATTTTGATGCTAATCGATAATGCAAAAGAAACAAAACACATTTTAACAGCACAAGAGTGATCCTAAAATAAAAGAGGATGGTGAGAAAGAAAGAGATGGAGTAAAGGACCCAGGAGGCGAAGAATTAAAGAAGAGAAGATTGAAATGTATTGAGGAAAGAGGAAACCTGGTGAAGAGATGACTAGTGAGTAAGCAGGGCAGAAGTGAGGAAAGCGAAAAGGATGATATGAGATCGAAGGGAGGATGGAGGTGATTGCTGTGCTAAATGCCAAAGTTGGTGCTATTCACCATGAGGGTGAAAAACAGCTACTGAGTTCCATCGATAAGATGGTCTAGGTGCTGTTTAAATTAACTGACTGCTCCACTCCATGACCTTAAGTTCTCCATCCAAAATATTTCATTACCTTACGCTGCTGCTAGAGGAAACAGGTCCAGCTGCACAGGCTTGATACCAACAATGTTTAATGAAATTCAGACCAGTACATGAAATTCTAACACGCTGCAGAATTCCACTCAGCACCGTCTTTGTTTCCTCACTCTAACAAACAAACTAAATAAATCAAAAACAAACAATTCCACAAAGCTCTGCTAAAAAGAATTTCAAATTTGTTAATTAGCCGGATCTTGCATTCGTTAATGGGTTTTCTGATTTGCATTTTTCCTTTTTCAAGGTTTACTTGGAAGATTTTCAATCTAAATTAAGTTAGTCTCAGTTGTTTTTGTTATTGTTTGGTCTGTCAAAATCATCATGAAGTTATAGTAAAGAGAGGAATTACTGTAGTTATTCCCTGTAGAAATAATTACACAATTAAATAAGTCAATAATTAAATTAATAAAAAATAAATGTTGAAATTAGTTATGCAGACAAATGTATACTGTACATACTTACCATGAGGTGAACAGCTTCACAATGAATTGTATAAGATTTACAGTTACATGCAGCCTTATTAGTGATGTAGCTTTAATGCATGACATGCTTAATAAAGGGCAGTTCTCAAGTGTTAAACATAAAGAAACCACTCGCCTCAAGGAAAGCTTCAAAAAAAAAAGAAATCATAGTACATTTGTAGTAGTAGATTAGTAAATTCAGTTTGCTCAGGTTTTTTTGCACATAATCAGCCCTGCATCATGCTGATTGTGAATGTTACGCTGTGGTTATGAGACTCAAAACACTGTGTTAGACACAGGTCTTCTAATAGTCTGTGATATGGGGTTAATGTCAGATATCAGAGAGAAGGAACCAAACTTCTAAGATATAAGCTTGTTGTTAGGACAAGGCTGGAGAATGAAGAAGAGTGTCTGACATAGCAAACGAGAGAAACCTGAATAAAGGACTCTTACCACATCATCAGTAAGTGTTCTGATGTTTAAGTGCTATAAACAGTGAGAGAGAGAGAGAGAGAGAGAGAGAGGTGAGCAGAATCATTTCAAAGTGGCAATGAAAATGACATTGCAGTCAAGATGGCAGAAACAAAGCTTTTGATTTCAAGTCAGAGATGATAAAATTCTTTAAAATGCATGCACGCAAAATTACTGTGAAATACAGTTCTGTGACAGTTTAAGACAGCGCTGTACAAACATTCTCAAATCCAACACAGCACTATACTCATTTAAAAGCACTTTGACTCAGAGTATACATGTCTAATACCTGAAATCTTATGCAAACATGAGTAATCCTGTAAAAGATTATTCATTGATCTCCCCTCAAAAAAAAAAATACTAAGTGTGTATGTATGCAAAAATCCACACAATAACCAGGTGAAACAGTGTAAAGATCAATTTAAAATATTTGTAAGCTTGTAAGACTCAGCTTGTGTAGCATGTTAATTTGTGGGCAGATTATCATCAATGCAATGTTAACATATCATATAACATAAAGCTGTAGTCAAAAGACCAAAGAATTCAAACTGGTCTACTGTGTTGTCACATATGCTAAAATATTAGTTAAAATTAAATGAGATTAAATGGCTAGCATCACTTGTAAGACTTCCAAAGTTTAAAGGTGTCTTGCCAAAAATGTGCGATTTATGGAGTCTCTTAAGCATAGAAAAACAGAGCAAACTTTTCAGCTAATTTAATGAAGCTGGTGTGTAAATGATAAAAATATTGACAAAGAAAGCTTAGGATCGAGACTCTCACTAGACAAAAACCACCAGCATCAATCAATATGCCAGTCTTTCATTAACATGAAATCCACAAGACAATACATAAAATGCATCAACCTGTCAATTTAGCCTGCTAATGAGTTTCCAGGATTTACATTTTTATACCATAACAAACTCTATGAGAGCAGACAGATGTGTGTGTGTAAGAGAGGGAGAGAAGAGCTTTTTTTAGTTTCTGAATTTCTCAACTGTAAAATCGCTTTCTCAGATCAAATTTGTTGATTAGTCCAAGTAAGGAAGAAATGCCTGCATATATATGTATGAAGAAATAATTGGAAATGCAATTATCGAGACGAGAGGGGAAAAGCCTTCTAATTTAATTCTACACCCCTACCCCTTGACAATTACTGAGGGACCTGAGCACAGTTCTCTGTACACATTAAAGACCAATTCAGAGTAAGACTGACAAAAGAATCAGACTTAAAAATCAAGACAGAGCACTGAACTGTATGTAGTGTAATTTTGTAACTGCTCTCCCTGGTTACAAGCACACCACTGCATGCTGCCATCTGTGTAAAAGACAAAAGTTTCATAGGCGATTGTAAATGAGAAATGTTCCTCAGTGACATACGAACGTGCTAATATGCAATTGGAATGTCTGCATGTTGGATTACGGACAAAATTAGACCCATCTGTTGCTTTGGATCGCGCTCATGCACTGAGGAAAAAAACGGCTTTTGCGGTGCTCAGGAAAAGCATGTTTGCTAATGCTGTTGCTGCATTTCATTTTGGAAATTCCTTAGAGCAACGGTTTGTCAAATCTCATGAGGAGGAACAAAGCAAACAAACAACAGCACATTTTTGCCTGTATTCTTATTCTAGGTTCCTGCCAGTCATCCATTAGGGGAGGGAGAATTGGGTTATTTAGCAGTAACCCAGCACGGCTCATGCAAACGGTTCGACTCCATCCCAGATGGCAGGCATTATAATCGGTCAAAATCCAAATCCACATTTTCACAACCTCCCTCTAAACATTTACATGCGTTATTAATTCAGCTAGCAGTACACACAACAGCCAAACACACACACACACAGTGCAGTTATTGGTGGCTCAGCCAAGCATCACAGCCATCAGTCTTACTTCATTAATGGAGTCAAAACAAATTCGCATGCTTCAGTGTAAACATGCTGTGCTGGTGATCAATCAGAAAGTCTGTGCATGGGAAATGACCTTCATTAAAGAAACAGACCTCCAAAAACACAAAACCTCTCAATCACAACGAAACCTCTCAATTACTGAAGTAGCAAGAAATACCAGGAACAAGACAAGTGACCTTCTGAAAGACAATTAGGGCTGTCGCGATAACCACAATATCGCAATACCGCGCTATTGACAAGCATAACCGCAGAAGAATGCAACAACCGCTGCAACCGCGATATTTGCGTGTTTTCTTATTTCGTATAAGGTTATGCTCTTCTCGTTTCACACTTCGTGCCTGTGTACTGAATATTAAAGTTCGTGTAAAGTGATATTAAAATATGTGTTCTGAGTTTGTCACACAACAGAAAAATGTGTTATTAAACACCCAGCCAAATTTGAATGATTAAAAAACAGCCAAGTAACTAAAATAAGTTATCAAAATCTTTGAAAAATAAGCAGGACTCTCTGCTCTCAAACGCTGGGGGCGTGTCCGCTGTCGGCGCTGAAACCACACCACCACACGCCCACTTTCCGCGGGGAAAGCGGCCGTCTCTCTCAACTGTCAAATAAGCTACAACCTGAATGGATGCTACTGATACTACCTCTAGTAGCTTAATTGGATTTATACAGCCATACATATTTGAGCGTGCAAGTTCGTTATTTAACTGTAGACGCGCGTCAGCGCTGCAGTGAGTTGAAACCTTCTCGTCGTCAAGGCGAGCGCGGCTCATGGTTGCTTAGCAACGGCAAACACCACGAGAGCGCAAGCTCCGGTGCGCTTTGAAAGAAGAGAAAGCGGTACAGATCGCGTTTCTAGATGCGAATTGTGAACGCTCCATGGGAGAGAGATCGACTGAGCACGTGCGATTACCTGCGTCTGTCCTTCAGGCTGAGTCATGTATATTTGTGAAAATAGGTTGTCATGTCCAAGGAAAGCAAAATCTCTGTCTTAGCATCGACGCTCAAAGTTAAAATGATTTCAACAGCGTGTTTCATTACATATCTCTTTGAATGAATCGGCGATTTTGAATGTGTAGTTGAATGAACGGTTTAAAGACTCAAAGAAAGTCCCCTGACGCCACCTTGTGGCGCAACAATGAAACTGCACTAACTGACTGACAGCCCGTCTAGAACACGCAGGTGAAATATCAACAGAAAAAGTCTCGTCCATTCAGATTTGAGGATCAGCACTAACTATATATGCTAACAATAGCCTAACGATTTTATTGTCAGGTTAATGCTCTGTCATGTGGACCGTTATTTTGTCATTCTCTTCTGTTTACTTGATTTCCTGTTCCAATACGATTTAGTTTCAGTTTCATTGGTTTCTGAATATGACCTCCTTACGTCGTAACGCATACAAACAGATATATATACAGAGCTGGGTAGTAACTGATTACATGTAATCTGGATTACGTAATCAGATTCCAAAAATTAAGTACTTGTAATTAGAGTAAATTACATTTGAAAATACTCGTAATCAGACTACAGTTACTTTTTTATGGATTACATGATTACATATTATTCACACAATAGCAATAAATTATTCATTATTCATTGATTTCTCTTTTTCATCTTTTAAATTTTCCTTTCTAAAATATCCTACCGATTATATACATATTATATATGCATATAGTCTAGTTTTGTGGACATTCACACAAAGATCAGTCATTAGTCAGGTGGCGACAGCATTTGACCAATGGATTTACAAAAATCATTTCAGGTTTAAGGTTTCAACATTGCATCAACTACTGATGGACACATTCATTTTTATTTGAATTATTACTCTGTAGGTTTTTTAACCATGTAGGCCTATTATTAATTATAACTAATTAAAATGCACATATTCACGTTATTTCTTAGTTACATGTAAAGCAGGCATTCCAAAACTTTTTGTCATCTAAACCTTATTCACCAAATATATTTGCTTTAAGTACCCCTGAGATTTTAAAATAAATATTTCAATAATTAAGTATCACATTTGCATGTTCACGGTTTCTTTGATGTTGATTAATGATCACATGGCATGCAGGTAAATAAAAATATTTCATCTTTTTTAGTAAGTGTTTTATTTAAAACAAAGACTATAGAAATACAAAGATGGTTCACTCCTATACTTATGAATGGGAGAAACTGTAACGCGCAATATGGAGGAATAGTCCCACCTTCTAAATGAAAGAGACACATTTCCCATAGAAACCTGACTAGAGTCGATGCACATGCGCTGTATAAGCACGTTATTACTCCGCATGTGCATTGGCTGGTCTAGCCTGAAAAATAAGCTTTTTAAACGCTATTTGAGCATAAGAATCAACATTCATGGGGCAATTAATTTCAGATTTTTGTTGCTGATTTGACATATGTAATTTAATTGTGAGTTCAGCGTGCAGTTTTTGAGATTTCAGGATTCCTCCATTCATTAAGTTAGGTCTTGTAAGATCTGCCCGGAGAGCATTGCAAATATGACGCCCAGTGAAGGCTTTTTTCCTCGAAAGGAGTTTATTTTAAAATGACTTATTTTTAATTTAAATTTTTATGATTTAATTAATTGTCAGCTTTTCATTAAACTCATAGCTTCTAAATTCCTTTATGAACCCTAGTTTGGGAAACCTTGATGTAATATATGTCTTTCATGCACTTCATGTTGTAAATTACAATGAATGGAACAAGTTTTCTTACTCTTTGCATTTTTTACATCATTATGGTACAAGATAATGCTATTTAAATCAATGTGATAAACGAGTTTAATCAAAAGTAATCTAAAACTAATCTGATTATATTACCTAAAATGTGTAATGTAATGGATTACGTTACTGACATTACCATGCCAATCTGGAATCAGTAGCAGTTATGGTATGAAAATAATCTACCCAGCTCTGTATATATGTGATATATATATGTGATATATATATATATATATATATATGTGATATATATATATATATATATATATATATATATATATGAATATATACATATACAAAACCGTACCTTTAAAGCATCAGGAGGGCCTTCAACTTCACAATGCACTCAGTAAACCATTAACATTACTTTAAAATTCAGCACTTTTAGTTAAAAGAAAAAAACGACATTAATTACACCCCTAAGGTACTAGGGATGTGCAACAGCAATCGAGTTCTCGGCCGTGACAGCGATGATCGATCATGAAAACGATGATCGTGGGAAAAAAAAATCTGATTGGTTATAGCAGCACTTTGGGCCGCACCCTGAGCTGATTGTTTAGCTTGCAACAGCATGCGGTTCAAAGTATAGACGTGAGAAGAGAGAGAAGCTTGGCTTTGAAGTCATGTAGTGATGTCTGGGACTTTGTTAGCTACATACATATCTGATTAATCTAATACAGAATGCGTTGGGATATTAATATTTATTAACATGCTGAATGCGCTGCATATTACCAGTGTTTAGTTTCATGCTCAAATGCAATGCCCAATACTGACTGAGTTATTTGAGACGGTCATATTGCTTTTAGACGTTTCTTTTTTTTAAAAATACTGATCCTATAATAATGCAGCAGTGATTTTTTTCGTCATATTTGTTCAACAGTAGCCTACTTCAATTAAAATTGTCTTCGTACTTCGAATGGCCTTGTGAACACGCAGGCGATTTTAGGAATCACTTGATAACGTAGATGAAAATATAGCACAAATCTGCCATAAACATTAATGCCATAAGCATTATAATGAGAATTTTCTATAGATTTCACATTCTATAAAGTTCTCTCTCACTCTCTCGCTATAGCGTGTGACTTAAAGTGGAAGTGAAGCAGTCAGTTAAGTCTACATTATTTAGTAAAGTGATTTCCACTTTGATTAAAAAATATATAACAAACATGATTAATGTAACCATTTAAAGAAAAAAGGTTGTTTTGTTATAGCTTTTGGAGCAAGGGCGCCGCCATCTTGCAGTACCACAGCGTGTGACGTCCGCGGGGATTTGGTTCGCTCCGATGGCCAGTATAGTAATATAAGCATTTCTTTACATTTTGAGCACACAAATGTTATTTTAACACACAAATAATTTGGTTTTCACCATCATTTGGATGAATATTCAACATCAAACTGTCTATATGCTAAGTTTTGATCGTGGTATCTCAAACATTGTTTTCATAATGCGAGGCGCAACTTGATGTAAACAAACAACGCTTCATACAATATCATTCATGTCGCATTTTATTGTTATTCAGACCATCCAGATATATGCATTACACTGACTGGTTCACCAGTTGTATGTATCATATTTTATGTTCACCTGCTAATACAATAAGCTTTCCTGCTGTTAACAGGCCGTAGTGTTTAACTAATCACCTATCTGAACGATCGGGCCAGTGCTGCTTCCTCAAAGTTTATCATTCTCATGTGTTTTAATCCTTGTCAGTTTAAATATTAAAGTGTTTTAAGCCATTCAAGCATGAGACAGCATGAAATAGATTTCAATGCGGTACTTACACGCTGTGATAGACCTTTTCTGAAAGAGATTTAAATGCAATTTTCAGCGCTTGTGTAGTGATCATTCTGTTCGCGCGGTGGCGCGCACACACACAAGAAGCCACAGCTCGGCTCGGACAGCACGTGAGTACGAAATTGAGCTTTCTTTCGCGCCTTCATCAGCAAATGCACACAAAAGCACGTCGGAATGACAGTCCTGAGGAGTATCCACGTAAACGAGTATCGTTTCCTATCTGCGCTTTACCCCAAACCAGCAGGTTCACGACTTCTCCAACCCCTACTGCTCGGTCCCATCGCCGTATCGACTCAAATGCATAGGCAATTGCACTTATTATGGACTCAGCAGTGCTTTCAAGGTCATCTTCCTCTATTTCAAAACAAGCGTGTGCTCAAAATGTAAAGAAATGCTTGTATTACTATACTGGCCATCGGAGCGAACCAACCCCGTGACGTCATACACGGTAGTACTGCAAGATGGCGGCGCCCTTGCTCCAAAAGCTATAACAAAACAACCTTTTTTCTTTAAAATGGTTACATTAATCATGTTTGTTATATATTTTTTAATCAAAGTGGAAATCACTTTACTAAATGTAGACTTAACTGACTGCTTCACTTCCACTTTAAAGTTTACTGGAATTTCATAAACATAGTATTATAATGAGAACTTTATAGGATGTAAAATCTATAGTAAATTCCGTCCTTACTCATGTTTCAGCACGTTGTTGAAGGCGCATCACGGCGGGAGCGCTCTCTCTCGCTATAGTGCGTAACTTAAAGTTCACTGGCATATGCATCCTTTTGTGCAGATAGCCTACAAGTTGTAATGTTACATCTATGTTATGTATCCAAGTTATCTGATTAATATCATAGGAAGTGTCATAGAACGGGTTTCATTTTATTGGCATAAAGTCAGCTTAACCTCAGGCAGCTATTCGTTTTTAGATGCTTCTTTTTTAATAACATTGCTGCATCATCATAATCTAACAGTGTTCTAATCATGTGTTCATGTTTTCATAGACATGTTTTCATGTCATTTTTATTTTTTAACATTCATTTTTATATCAGTCTTCAGATATTTTCATTATCTCCATTACAGCCATGCCCCGCCCCCACACATGCCCCGCCCCTGAGTACTCGATTAATCGTCTTTGAAACCTATCGATGATCGAAATAAGAAATTGCCAAAAATGCCCATCCCTATAAGGTACCTCCCACACTGTCACTTTCTGAGTAAAAAGAATAAATAAAACATCTAATGAACCTGTACATATTAAGACTTTAAAATACAAACACTATAAAAATGTGAAAAAGTAATTGGATGAGATAAAATCATAAGCATGAAAAGAAAACAAATATTTATAACTGTCTAACTGTAGAACCTTCCTTCTACTTGTCAGTCACGCTGACAGTGTTTGCTGTCTCAATCTGCCTGTGAGAAAAAACAAATTATTTAAAATATACCCCAAACATGCAATTAAAAAGAAACTGCTGTCATACTTAATTTAGTGGAGAGAGCAAGTACATCTTGCGCTACTTGGCTGTAATTATATTTGCTTTATAATTATCTAAATGTCAGGTGGTCCTCCCTCCCCTCTACTCAGTTTGTTTGGCAACTAAAATTTTTAAAAGCTCTTGAAGTGATTCAAACTGGCTTTAAACAAAAACGCATGTAATCATTTTACAACTAATATACACTACCAGTTAAAAGTTTTTGGACAGTAAGATTTTTAATGTTTTTTTAAAGAAGTCTCTTCTGCTCACCAAGCCTGCATTTATTTGATCCAAAGTACAGCAAAAACAGTACAATTTTGAAATATTTTTACTATTTAAAATAACTGTTTTCTATTTGAATATATTTTAAAATGTAATTTATTCCTGTGATCAAAGCTAAATTTTCAGCACGTTCAGCTGTTTAAAAACTTTTGACTGGTAGTGTATTTGCATGATCAAGATCTTGCTACATATTTAAAAACAGGTAAGTGCCCTCTTAACTTTCAGAGTATTTTGTTGTCTAGTTTAACATTGGAAGCAGGGAGCTAATTGCAGTTCATACACCTCACCTCCTCCTGATCTCTGCTGGGGACCAGCATATGGCAACTCAGCCAACAGGATTAGCTTCAATTCAACTGAACTCAGAAACAGTTATCAGGGAAAAACACCTCTGCCTTCCTTTGAGCTAAGGCTAAACCTGTCTTTAGGTATGTCAAAAGCATGAAGGTCCAGGTCAGAACGATTATCATGCTAAATCCTGCCACAAATGTGTAGTTCATAACCTTTCCACCAAAAGACATCAAAAGTCTCTGCTTTTAAATCAACTTTAATTACGAGTTTCAAAAGGTAAATGTTCTTTTTACGCTTTGTAGTATGGTGTAACAGATCATTGTAGAGCAGAGCACTTAAGTCATAGAGTACAGTACATACTGTAAATAAATGTTTTCTATTATTAAGGCATAATGAATATTAGGGATGCACGATATTGGATTTTTGCCAATACCCGATATGCCGATATTTTTCACCTCTTTTGGCCAATACTGATACATTTCCTTTTGTTTGGAAACAACACCAAGTCTCTCCTGTGCAGAAATTATAAGCAAAATATTTGTAATTTTGGTTAGTTTAACAATAACTTTTTTGTTAGAACTAAATAAACAACAATGAAGGTTTTTTGACAGTACATTGAAGCTTTGAGAATAACTTTAAATAAATTATATCACTGCATTTTTTTTTTCCTAGAAGGATGCAATGTTAACCCTAACACTTTATTTTAAGATTTAACATTTGTAGATGGTCTAAAGCAAAAGAGTTGTGAGTTATGATTTGAGTTATGATTTGTTTAAAAAATAAAACATATGACACATAAATGAATAAATCAGTATAAATAAAATGTTTGTGATTTTTTTTCCCCCCCATGTAAGCTATAGCTTCTGACCTTTAAATCAAAACCTACTCATTATTTTATGACATCAGTTACTGCTTTATTTAATCAGAAACACAGTCTAAATATTATTTGTGTAGGCTATTTTACTTTTAATTTAATTAGAAGTAGGCCAACAGCGCCCCCTACGGAATTAAAACTCTTTACAAAACGGGCATTAGGACCCGGGGGAGGCTGCCGCTGCTGCAAGTGCTATTACTGTTTTCTCTATCATACACCAAATGCGTCATTCTGTACGTGCATTCTCAGTTTAAATGCAGCGATCCAAAACAGTGAATCTAATCATCATTCAGACAAAACTTTGCTTCAAGAATGAGTCACACTGCTGATGTGATCTAATCGCTAGCAGACCATGAGCACATGTGAGTTAACGTATTCCTCTTATCGGCAAGACACATCGGCATCATTTTTCATATCGGCCGATGCCGATATTTACATTTAAAGCCATTTTCGGCCAATTCCAATATCAGTCCGATAATATCATGCATCCCTACTGAATATAAAGATAAGATATTTCTGGAAGGAAAAAAACTTTCAAAATGTTTCTGGATCCAAACAACTCTGAAACTTTCAAAATTATGAAGTGCGTCACATATGACGTTGCCAGAGTAAAAAATACCCCTGGAGCAACCTGGATGCCAGAGCACATCGATTATGAATCATGAGGGGCTTGAACCCGCCCTGAGTCTAAACCACTAATTCATCAGCTCCTTCATACAAGTTAATCTAATCACGAAACATCAGTTCTCACAGGAAAGTATGGTAAATCGCTGCTTCTTGGTGACAACACAATCTTCCTCCACAAATGGCTGAGCGGAAACAGCAGGTTCAAGGGTCCCTCTGTGAAGTACTTGAGAACATAAGAGTCATATTTCAGAAATTAATTAACTTCACACAATGGTGGAAGACTCTCACAGCCACCGGGGCGTGTCTAGAATACTGCAGTTTCGTTATTCAACTCCAACTCCCCACCGTCGTTCTCTCAGCCTTCAGCCATCCCACCAAGTGCACACTCGTATTCAAATGTAACATTGCCCCAATACAGAGCCATTTAAACGAATAAATGCTGAGATAATTATCACATTCTCCAAGCACATGCACTCGATTCATTATGCGCAGACAAATGTACGGTAAAATCACATTGAATTCTCTCACTACAAACAGTCTGTCTTTCAGTTGAGTTCTCTTAGCAGAAGCAAACTTCGTGCCACTCATTTATATAAGTGGTATAACCAGATCAGTTCAAAACCATTGAATAAACTGGTCTAACTAGCAAGTATAATCACATAAAACAGTCACTGAATTTTTATACTGTACATGGGCTGGAAAAACAGCTCCATGAAAGGGCAAACCATTCTGACTGGAGTCCAGACAAACTCAAACAAAAACAGTCTGTGTGTCAAGAAGGGCAAGCAGTGGGAGATTCTCATTAGTGCTGAGGCGAACTGCAAGGATTGAGTTCAGGTCTACTAATGAGATCAACACACCCAACCACTGCCTGGCCAGCCAGTGGTCTGCTGCACCTCAGTCTACTGATAGTGGGCTGACCACCTACAGTCAAGATGAAGACCAGGAGAAAGATGATTATGAGTTATGGAGGTCAATCTGTACATGTCTGTGAAGTACTGTACATAGATGCAGTTATAGCAAATGTTTTATACCAGACAATAAATGAGAAAATCAAAAGATCTAAAGCCAGGGTCCAAAAAAGTGCAAATAAAAATTGTAAATAAAACATGGTTGCTTGCCAGTGATTTTATTTTGTCAGAAAGAAACTAGTATGACTAGTTTTTACTTAAAAAAAAAGAAAAAAAGAAAAAAAAGAATACAAATTAAAAACAAATAAGTTTCACCACAGTGGACATCAGAAGTTTATCCAGACTGCTTTTTCTCCTTTTCCCTAACTTTACATTGAATAAAATTTACAATAAGCCACCAAAAAGAACAAAATAAGAGGAATGAAATCTTGATTTTGACATTTTGGTGGCTAGTGAAGTTGTGTCTGGAATACGGCTGTCATGATGATTACTATATCGACGTATCGCACAATATATGACCATAACTGCGGTAACTTTTGGTGACAATATGTTGCCCATTGTGCTTAAATTTAAATGAATGACACCAACATTTTAGCCGATCATATCCAGCATTTAAATGGCATAGGCTACAACATAAATGCAGCGCCCTTATAACTGCAATGTTATTGTCCGCTGGTGAGGATGCTAATATAGCTATCATTAAAGTTACATTTATAGTCATAGTTTTTGGTATGAATGGCCCTTAGCTCGCTATATAGCCAAAGAGGTGTAGCCATTAAACAGCTGTTCATATGGAAAACTTACTGTTGTTTTAAGTACGTTTCACACTGTGTCTACACCGGACGCGACAAAGCGACCATTGAAAAACATTTGAAATGTGTGTCAGTACGTCATAAATAGAACGTGGCAGCAGTTTACTGTAGGGGATTTGTCGTGTCGTGTCACACCGCTTCCAGTGTAAGACAGTATCACTGATTATGAGTTCTATAGTATTTTGTCGCGCCACTCGCGTCCAGTGTAGACACGGTGTTACTGACTTTGTCAAACATTTTACTTTCTGTTGTACTTGCTGTTACTTTGTACACTACACAGTTGGTCACACTTTAAGGTCCAATACTTGCTATTAACAAACCATTAACTACGACTTTTGCCTCAAACTCCTAATTTGCTGCTTATTAATAGTTAGTAAGGTAATTGTTATGTAGGATTATGGACGCACTGTAGAACATGGTCATAAAGCACATGTTCTGCATAAGTACCAATAAACGGGCAATATGTTAATAATAGGCATGCTAATAGGAAACTAGTTAATAGTGAGAATTGGTCCCCAAGTGTTACCACACAGCTTTGTTTGTTATTTACTTATTTGTTATTAATCATAAATTTTATTTACTAAGAATATAAAATTCCAACGTTTAAATATTATTAAGAATTAAAGGTCTTTGAAATGGTGTACTTGCATTATTATTCTATTATCATTGTCCATTATCTATCATCATACTCAGTGGTATAAAACGGCCTTAAACTGAGAATAAGATTGTTTATCACAATTATTCCTGGGGCAATATATCCCAACAAAATGTAGTTTGTGACAGACCTAGTCTGGAAGTTCTGCATTTATGACCTCTATTTGAGGGTGATGCTGCCTTCACATGTACATAATACTTTGAGTACTTTGGCAGAGGGAAATGAGCAGTGATTGTTTCTTTCACACTCTCAAACTCGCACAAATGACTGGGCTCATTAAAACAACCACGGTAACAGAATCTGATGTAGCATTAGTGCTTCAATGCAATGGCCCCTGAATAAATCAGAACCTATTAAAAGCACTTTCATTCAGCAGACATCTCATTAGAAATGAACCACTTACAAATGTGAAACAATTCAAAAAAAGAAAGATATTAATCCTTTTATTCAACAAGGATCCATAAAATAGATTTAAAAAAAGTTGCAGCAAAGATAATTACAACACTACAAAAGATTTCCATTTCAAATGCTGTTCTTTTGGATTTTACATTCAAAGAATCCTAGAAAAAATATGTATCAGGGCTTCCACAAAAGCAATAAGCAGCACAACTGTTTTCAGCATTGATAATGAGAAATGTTCAAGCACCAAATCAGCGTACAAGAATGATTTCCAAACTCTTCCAAAAGAATACATTATATTTTAAAATATATTAAAATACCAAAGTGTTATCTTAAATTTTACAATAATACTGTTTTATTACATTTTTGACATTAATGTGGGAAAAAAAGTTTTAATTAAATCAGAGGTTCTCACTTGGTTTGCTTTGAACAAGTGGCGACCAAAGCTCTAACTCATAAATCAGGGACCACAAAGGGTAAAGCATGTAGAAGGACAATGAATGGTTAAGAAAAAGACAATAGATTGGGAGATGTAAGCAATAATGTTTAATGTAAACTGATTATTCAGTGTAGCCAATGCCATTCTTCTTCAGTTTCTTATGTTATTTGCTGCTTCTTGTAATGAAGATTCTAAGATTCTCTTTGAAACACAAATGTGACCTTGGACCACAAAACCAGTCTTAGGTGTCAATTTTTCAAAATTGAGATTTATACATCATCTGAAAGCTGAATAAATAAGCTTTCCATTGATGTATGGTTTGTTAGGATCGGACTATATTTGTCCGAGATACAACTATTTGAAAATCTGGAATCTGAGGGTGCAAAAAAAAAAAAAAAATCAAAATACTGAGAAAATCGCCTTTAAAGTTGTCCAAATGGAGTTCTTAGCTATGCATATTACTAATCAAAAATGAAGTTTTGATATATTTACGGTAAGAAATTTACTAAATATCTTCATGGAACATGATCTTTACTTAATGTCCTAATGATTTTTGGCATAAAATAAAAATGGATAATTTTGACCCATACAGTGTATTTTTGGATATTGCTACAAATATACCCCAGCGACTTAAGACTGGTTTTGTGGTCCAGGGTCAAAAATAATCCATCCTAGTCCTACTGATAAATAAAAAAACCAAGATGTTTGGCCTCAGACATTGCACACTACATGAAGCCAAAACAGCATGAGAGATGTCACCGATTCAAGAACTGCCAGGGGATTGCGTTTTTGAGCCAAGTTCAAGCAAACTCACACATCCCCCTAACAAAATTCTGAGTTAAACAGATGTACAAACTTTACAAAAACTTGGCAACAATGTCAACTAGGTTAATTGGGATTAATTTATTCATACATAGCAGTAAGTGAATAATACTTGCCCTGTGTGTGTTCTCATATGGGGAAGACATAAAAGATAATAGCTATCACAGAGCAGAGAAACAATGTGTCTAGAGAATTATTATAAAAGAGAAAAGCAATATATAACTCTTGTGCAACCACTGTTTGACATTACTAATGCGTAAAGAATAGGATTAGTCATCATACTCCCCTTGGAACGAATACTGTCATTTGCATGAGCGTCAAAGTTATTGAAAAGTCCTCTTGATACTATTCCAAACAAGACTAGGAGCAACAATTGGCAGAGAAAGCAAGAGGACCTTGAGAAGACTGGATTGTCATTCGAGGTAGCCTCTGAATCACCTTTGGTGCAGAAAAGTCCCATTCATACAAATCAGGTTGCACAAAATAGAACCGCCAAGCCTTCTGACTAGAAACAAGCTGGACACAAACATCCTTTTTGAAGACATAAATAAATCATTTTCAAAAAACTGAAAATGAGTGCTCCCTCAATTCAATTTTCTGGTCTTTTTCAATCCCTCATTGCACCTGTCTAACTAAAAGGACTTACTGCCATAATTAACATTAGCCATTTCACCTGCTTATATTATAAATAACACCAATTATTATGTCACTGCAATAGGTCATCCATCATATCAGTCTTCAACGAAAGGTCATCACTGTCAATGTCAGCGATAGCTGTGTTTTTATCCTGCAACATCTCCAAAACATCCACAGAAAGTTAAAATTGTACATGATGAACATTCACTAAACATTTATATAAAATGAGATGCTGAATAATCAGCAAAATAACTGCTTCGAACAAAACTGGCAATGATTTTCTTTCAACAATCAACAATCCTGGGTTTCTGGATAGCACAGTTATGGCACAAGAAGGTCATTTTGAGAAAGAACAAAAAGTTTCCCCAATAACAGATCAAGGTTATGGGTTTCACCCAGTAACAGTTGCTAGGAAACCCCATCTCTTTCAGTGAGATGAGGAGAATAAAACACATAGTAGACTAGAAATGTGCATCTATCTATCTATCTATCTATCTATCTATCTTTTAGCTAGCCAGCTCTTTTTAAACAACACTATGTTGACTAAAGTCCTGTACAATTTAAGAGCCACATATAAAGACAACCATAACCATGAAAAAAAATAAAATAAATAAATAAATAAATAAATCCAGAGATAAAATAAAATCCCAAAAATGAATTATACAACCAGTTATGAGTTCAGTAAGGGGATGGAACTGACACTGAGATTTGAAGTGAGATTTGAACAAATAAAACAGCACATAGAAGACATAGCCTAAATGTACAATGCTCAACTTTAAACACGATTTTTATGAACTTACCCCACTAGCTTATACTCTAGCTAAACATTTCTGAACGTCAAAGAAAATAGGGAAGAAAAAAATGAGTGAATAGATGGCAGGGGGTCTAGCAGCAGGAAGGTCAAGCTGAAGCTTTAACGAAACGTGCATGAATGCCAAACAGATTTCTTCATCGACACTTTGCCAGGAGAGGCTATTAAAATCAATCCAGTAGCACGTCGGTAGAGGTGAGAGACGCTAATCATGTCAATTGCAGTCCATTAGGCTCAATCACACCCACCTGCCAGTGATTGTCTTAACCTTGGACGTCAAGACCGGAGAGGCAGTGCAGCAATCGGGAACAGTGTGCAGATGCCATCGACATCTGTCAGATCACTACCCTGGTCTCGACACGTCACAGGAGTGGAGTGACAGGAATACATGTCGCATGTGCATGTGATAGACTGAATCGGAAATTTAAGATGAATGCTGATATGCTGTAATGTAAGGAGGAAAGGGATGTGGTTTTTGAGAGATTGTGACAAGAGCTGCTGTCTAACAGAAAAAAAAGAGGGGGAAAAAAAAAAGGAAAATATTACCATCGCACAACCTTTTAATACATCGATATTTTGAAGTGTCACTTTTTATGGGTATTAAGAAAATTTATTTTAAAAAAAATAAATAAATAAAAATATAAACCAACGCGTGGCGTCCATCTGAATTCATTCAGCCCCTGAAAGACTTCAAAGCCAGTTACATCATTCTGGTTAAAGTCCAAATATGTTTTCTTTGCAGAAATAAGCAGAAAAATTATGCTTGATAACAAGGGAGCTATGATCAAAACAAAAAAAATGAAAAAGAAATTACAGCTCATTTGCAACTACACTTTTAAGTTTAAGCAAACGTTTTTGTGTTGTAGTAAATTACTAGAAGTTCTGGTTGCAAACTTTAAAAGGGCCAAATTAATTAAATATCAATGTTTAAGGAAGGGTTGGATAACTGCAACTGCCTCACAATGTCATAGGCACAGATACATCACAATTCATAATTGACCATTCGAAAAGACCCGCCCTCCTTAGTTACTGTTGCCATGACCGACAAACAATGCTGCTCTCACTACAAATCATGTTCTCGTGCAGTGAAAAGTACATTGCAGATCAAAGAGGAAACTGACAACACGATGACAGACAAGACAGAGCAGGTTACTTCTGGTATGAAACAATGTCTCAGGAGGACTCTCAACTTTTAAATTGTGACATTTTTAAAGAAATTCAAACAAATACCGTTTTGTGGCTCTTTAATGTGTCATGACATATCACTGTTGCCTCAGTTCAAACACGTGAACCGATCTCTTTTCATATTTACTTAAAGCACGAAATGAACATGAATGAACATCAGAAAGTATTTTATTTCAGCCGTGGAACACACCATTTTTCAAGTTTAAGTCCACCGAAGTTATTCTACTCTCCTGTCTAATTTATGGTTAAGGCTATAAGGGATACAGCTGCGGCTACTGGGCATGTGCATTTACATATTTTCCGAGCCGACAATATAAAGTGAAACCTATGAAAATGGTTTTAAAAAGCACATGGCGCCATAGTTTCATCACTTTAGAGCAGTGGTTCTCAACCGGGGGGGGAGAGATGGGGGGGGGCGCAAAATAATTTTAAATTAAAGTATATCCAATTCACTAATTTTATGATTGATGTGTTAAATTTAAAAATAAATAAATAAAAATAACAGCACCACCTCTCTTGTGCGTGTTCTGAGTTGATATTTTGTGTTTCGGAGCAGCTCAAGCTGTTTCTCATCGCGCTGGGAGAAATACAGACTGGACGGCGGCTCAAAACACCCGACCACTGCATGAGCATATGATACGCAAACTGAAGCTCTCAGCTGGATAAATCACCCCAATGTCTCGCTAGTAAGGTTTTGACAATTGTAATCAAGGTAAAGACGATTACAGTGACGTACAAGTTTCGAACATTAGGCGTGCTTTTATCCGTTACTTTTGATGCGCAACCGAACCGTGTAACATTATGTGCGCTCTCGGCGCACTGATCACTAAAACATCATGTTTCTGCTTGAACAGTTCAGTATATTGATGTAGTTGTTAAAATTAATGTACAGCGAGTTTTATAACGGATGCTCACCAAAGAGGCGTGTTTGAGAAGTTTGTGAGGATCAGTGGTATTTATGTAGCCTACATATGGGCATCAGATGCTCCAAACACAGACACAACCGCTTGTTCTGACAACTTTTTAATCACTGTTCACTAATAACGTCGAGCCGCCTTCAGAGTCTCCACACATGCAGAATGTTTCCATTTTTCATTTGTATTTTGGTGTGTTTAGTGATTCTGAATAGGGCCGTATAATAGTTTATATGCAGTCATTTTGCACCTCCATGTGGTCTTGTTTGGTGTGGCAGGTTGACTTGTGCTTATTTATTATATAAGATACTTTATAATTGAGGTTTAGGTACTTTTAAATTGTAATAAATGCCAATTTAATTGCGTTATTGATTCGGAGAGGAGTGGGGCCTCGGAGTAAAAAAGGTTGAGAACCACTACTTTAGAGTGTCACAGTGACCGTCTTTTTGCAGTAAAGGACATGTCATAGTTTGATGAGTGGGAAGATGACATGAAGCAACGCGAGAAAAGCTGCACTGAAAACAGATGAGCGCACATGTGCATAAACAGCTCCCGTTCGGGGTGAAGTTCACGGGATTTTGTCCACACAATGAAAAGAACACACGTTTACATATTTCATTATTTCACACTCAGTATTTTAACTTAAGCGCTGCAATTCACCCATACAGCGCCGGACATGACAGATTTTCTGGTACGCAAAACAAGAACTTTAAGGAATTCCTTAGCTTATTGCCGTTATTGTGGCAGCCAACAACAGCACAGCTTAACACTGCACACATTTTTATATTTAGTTGTATTGAAAGTGTTTAAATTCAGTCAATCTTTTTTACCCCGTTTTAACATGGATTTCTATGGAGACCGGCCGTAGCTGTCGGGCAAGATGGCGGATAGCAGCGGCTGCACATAATATCCGCGTTCTGATTGGTCAATCAACCTCTTTGCGAACGGTCAATTGTGATAACCCACTCTTACACGATTTAAGCCTTTAAATGTTAGAATTTTGGTGAGCAAAACAAAATCCTTAACATCACGGGACGCTCCAATTGTTATATTAAAAGCATCTGCCATTGAACAAATGGACAAAACTGTTTGTTGGAAAAACAAAACAAAAGCAAACAAAAAAAAAATTTAGTAAAAAACTGTAGCTACACAACAGTGGTTGACTTTTTAAATTTGAGAAGTTTAAAATTTGCCCTAAAGACCATACAGAAAGTTCTGTGAATTTGAATGTTGCTCTGTCAGGCACGATAGAGATATCAAAATCAGGCAAAAATAAGATGACTGAGCCAAAGTGAGTTTACGTCAGTTCTGTTTGGGTAACATATCACCTCCGCCAGGACACATCCATCTGCATGTGCATTTCTGCTTATCCGTCTGTCTTCATTTGTATCCATCTCTGCCTCAGTCTGTGTGCAGATCTCTGGCCTTCCTCCAATCTCCAGGTTTGCGTCCGAAGGGCGATGCGGTCTGTCAGGAGGAAGAGGGGAATTGACTGGGCTGACAGCTGGTCTCCACGGATACAGCTGGGGTCGGGATAAAGAGCCAAAGGCAAGTTCAGAGCTGCATAGCAATCAGCGCATCAGGGGAGTGACAGACAGGGCCAAGAGGTTAGGAACGAGGGAGAAAGACACCATCCCGAAACCATATCACACTTTCTTCAGGCTTCGTCCCCAAACAGCTTCAGAGACATCAGGATGATAATCTTGCAGTCATGCCATTTGGATGCAACGTTCACTTCGGGATGCGGCGCGTAACAGGAGCACTGTCAACTAGCCCAACTTGAAGGCCTCACCAAAGAACATCACTAGCGTCAGTGTCCCACTTGTACTATGACCACAAATATCTCAGCAGGTTCAGGTTCAACTGCACCACTCTGGTTCTGCTTCTATGGTGCACGCTGTTGCCATGGATACAAGAAACAATCTCTGAGTGTGTGTGTGTGTGTGTGTGTGTGTGTGTGTGTCAGAGAGAGTGGTTTTCATCATGCCAGTCATGAACGCTCATGCGGTAGCTGCTGGAGTCTATGCTCTCTCCCTGTTCAATACAGACACTCCTACTGCAGTGGCTTAGAGTGTTCTCAGACACTCAGCACTGTCACACCAACAGAATATCACTGTCTAGATCTACAGGGGCCATTTTTGCCTTCCAGTATTAATGGACTTTCTGTCCTACACAGTATCCTAACAGAATTCAAACTGTTCTTGCAATATTCTGCTTCTTGCTTATTGGAATAAATTGTATTCTGCTTTCCAATAAGGGTCCTTATTTTCACAATGAAGTAAATTCAATAACCTTCGCTACTTTGCTAATATTAATTTCAAAACATTGCCTTTTATGCTACACAGCAAAACAAACAAGGTGCCAAGTGTGCAAAGTCCACATCACCAACATTCATTACTGAAATGGCTTCAAAGAGCCAGCTGAAATAAATAATTTGGGGTTTGCAGGAAGATAAGCAACTTCCCCAATGCAAGTACAGAAAGGATCCAATTTTACAAGTGAAACACAAACCAGTTTAAATTTTACTATGTGAAACATCTGGATGCAGGCAGAAGCTGCACTATAAATTATCATTAATAAATTATCTAAATTTCAATTATTTAAATAAAAGCAGGCTACACAATAGTAATAAATGTAACTCTTACAGAAAAACAAATGCAACAATAAAAACCTGTTAATTGGTTAACTAAGTTTCCTTACCACATACACAAAATGTAAATGGTTTAATGGTTAATTCTACTGTAAAACTCATGGTTTTTGGAAGTACAAATTCAAAATAACCCTGTAACTGTAAAAACGGTAAAATTACGTTTCCAAAAGTCTGTGTGACATAAAATATATTTTATATCTTTTTCTTATTATTTTTGTTATTAGGAGACAGTACATTAGAGTATTTTATATTTTCTGTTATTTAGTTCATGTTTATTGCATTGTTTTTGTTGCATATGTATGACCCCGTGCACCATCTAAATGTGAGCACTGCCCATGTTTTATGGACAGGCCACTTACGGTGAACTCTGATTATCAGATTTTGGTAGTTCAAGTAGCTTAGTTGGTATATTAACATTACATCACATAATGAAATATACAATAAGTTCTAAAATATATTCCAATATACCAGAAACTTCTGACAACTACAACTGACAGCTTTATACCATAAATTTAAAGGTGCAATAGGTGATTGTCTTCAGAAACAAAACTTTTTTTGTTGTGCTGGTTGAAAGTCTCTTCACAACCCAATAGCAATCATTAAGTGGTCTAAATGTATTTATATATATTTATATATTCTGTGGAAGGCGTAGGATAAAGAAATGTTCGTCCAATCAAAATGCTCGGGCTGAGCGTTTTAATTGGCTTTCCTACCTGCCTGTCAAATATGTATTTGCATACCTCTGCGCACCCTGTTCACGCAGACACGATATGTCATCAGCGCATTCACGTACACTGTGCAGACAGAGCGACAATGGCAGACAAACATCAACAACCTGATCTTCCTTCCTGGTATTGTTATACTTTTACCAACTGTGCTATAAAGTTTCCTCACCGGTGAATGACACATGATGTATTGTAGTAATGTTGCCTCTGGTCGTCTGGTATGCGTTCAGGGGGAGTGGCTTTGGACAGCGATTTGCAGGGAGGGTGAGATGATCGCTTTCAGTGATATCAGGCTAAAGTTAGCATTTTCTGAGATCTCCTACTGCACCTTTAAAGGTAGGTTAAGTGATTTCGGAGAGGCTAGCGATAGCAAGGTAGTTTTAACAGCATAAGATTCCACCCTCCCTGCAAATCACTCTCCAAAGCCACGCCTCCTCCAAAACACATGAACACGCTACGGCAGACTAGAAGCTACCCAGTGACACGATGAGAGATGGCGTTGGTGGAGGGTTGAATGCAATGCTGTCAGATTACCTAATTTCTCATTCACGGGTGAGAAAACTTTACAGTACAAAGTGCATAACAGTGTTTCCGCTATAGTGATGCCGCTCACAGAGCAGGACTTGAATTTCGGCACGAGATTGCGGGTATTGCACACAATTCTACTCATTCCCACAGGTTCCGCATTTATAACGCAATGACAGATAACGGAATGCATCATTTGCACGTGCTTTTGAGTCTTGCTTATATAAAGTGAAAGAACTCACTCGCGCGCTCTTATAGACAGTTTTCTGTGACAGCTTTTAATAATTAAGGCAGTTTGCAAATGTGATGTTGATTTAATACAACAGTTCAATAAACAAGAAGTTAATATTAAGTGACTTAGGTTGTCTGTCTATAACACTACTGCCTGATTTTGCTCTATTTCATCAATGAAAATAGTTCCAAATAAAGTCCCAACTGAGCCGCTGCGCATCTCCAAGCAAACACAGCGGGGTTTCATTTATGATTGAAAGTGCGTTTATAAACGAATCTAGTGAGTCAATGTTTCAGTTAGCCATTTCTAAAGACAGTCACTTGCTTCATTCCTGAATTAATCAGCCTTTGGAACGAATCAGTTGAATGAATGATTCAGTGATATAATCAGTGACTTGCTGCCACCTGCTGGTGGTTTTATTTTCATTTTTAATGTGTAATTTCAGTTATTTAAATCACTTATTTCTGTATTCAAAATGTTATGTTTAAAACAATCTCAACATGAATTTATGAATTTAATTTCACTCATACCACCTCTGAGCCTCAGTAGACGTCTGAAAATGCACCTACAAGCCACTTTTGTGTTCTTCTGTTCCACCTCTTTTTCATTAATACTAATTTCATATGATTGGGTACTTATTCCTTTTATTCTACTTATTATATTGTTTTAATTAGAAATTTTAAAAAGTTTATAAATATACATTTTTGAATTGGACATAGATGACATACTTTTAATAAAATTAGAAAAATTTTATTACAAAGGTAAAAAAAAAAAAACAAGTCCCTGTAAATCACTTTAAGGAATCAAATATCACCTCATATTAGGAAGGCTAATTTTTGATCAGAATTTTTGATTATTGATAATATATGCTCCTAAACTTTTAAATTAAGAGGACAAGTGCTCCTAAAAAGAAAAGTAAATGTAGAGCCCTGTGTAACAGTATATTAGATCTGTGCATGAGGTCTTAAAGAGACAGCAGCCTAAATAAACCTGCAGTGAAGACTACAGTGAAGACTATCCAGTGTTATTTATCAGTTGAATAGATTTAGTTTCTGTAGTAATTCAGTACCTATATGTGACCCTGGATCACAAAACCAGTCTTAAGTAGCATGGGTATATTTGTAGCAGCAGCCAAAAATACATTGTATGGGTCAAAATTATCAATTTTTCTTTTATGCAAAAAACATTAGGATATTAAGATCATGTTCCATGAAGATATTTTGTAAACTTCCTACCGTAAATATATCAAAACTTAATTTTTCATTAGTAATGTGCTTTGCTAAGAACATCATTTGGACAACTTTAAAGGCGATTTTCTCAGTATTTTGATTTTTTTGCACCCTCAGATTCCAGATTTTCAAACAGTTGTATCTCAGGCCAAATATTATCCTATCATAATAAACTATACATCAATGGAAAGATTATTTATTCAGCTTTCAGATGATGTAAAAATCTGAGTTTCAAAAAATTAACACTTATTGACTGGTTTTGTGGTCCAGGGTCACATATATTATAGTTAGACCTAACTGAAAAAATTTAAGTACTGTTAACTTCATTTGTATCTTGTTATTGTTTTTGTTTTGTGCTACTGACTGTCATTTATTTGTTCTTATTTTATTACTTACTGTTTACTTGTCTTTTTAGTTAAAATAAATTCAATTCTGAGTTTGAGTGCACGTGATTCTTGGGTGGGGAGGGGGCGTGGTCCATGGGAAATAGTCCTGCCACCACAGCTGGAAAAAAATCCTAGAGGAAAACACTGCACAATATTACAATAATAACGCCTTCCATTCTCGCTCGGTCTGCAATAGCATAATGGAACACGCTGATGTATCATGTCTGCATGAACAGGGTGCATGGAGGTATGCAAATACATACGTTAACAGGCAGGTAGTACAGCCACTCCATCAGACCGAGGAATATGATTGGACAAGCATTTGTATGCTCCTATGCCTTCCAAAGATGATATAAATACATATACTTTAAATACATTTAGCCTTAACTTAGTGACTGCTGTTGAGATGTGAAGAGACTTTAAACCAGCAAAATGTTTTTGAAGCAAATCACCCTACCCTGCCTTTAAAATTTTACTGCAGGTTTAAATGGTTTTTAAATGTCTTTGTCTCAATATGACAGACCTGTATAGAATTTGAAATTGTCAATAAATGTTTTTAAAGTTTTCCCACCTCCAATGGCTTCAGAAAAAGGTCAAAGATCATGTTTGACTCATGTTGTCCCTTTTTAATGTCACAGTGTGCATTAGAACAAATAGTTTTAAAAAAATATCAAAATCTCTTTTGTAGAATGCAAGGAAAAGCATACAGCCTACATTTCAGACTACAGTTGGAAGAGACAACATCCTGCTGGCCTTGACGACAGCTTCGTTTTCAGTGAGCTTTTCATCCCACCAGGTAATAAGTGCAGCCACCAAGGGGAGCAAGTTATCGTGACTTACTTAGAAAACTCTAGGTGTAGTATATGTGAGACCTGAGTGACAGAAGCTGAATCACAAAATTACCTTTCCTTACAAATTAACACAAAAAAAATCAATGACAACAGAGGCAATAGGATGAGGAAAATTGGATATAATTGCTCCGGCCTTAATAGTTGCACCGACTTTCTTTGGCATTGTTGTTTCATGCATTTGAAAAAAAGTCACATCCTTTTCATTTAGGTCAGTCTAAAGTTAAATGCACCATCAAGGCAGCAGAACATGTTGCGATAAAGAAAAGCATCACTGGCAGCTTCTGTAATTGCTTCTTCCACATTGTTCTATTCAGCAAGCCCAATGCTGCCATTTGGCCTTTCAGCAGGGTAAGAGCAGCCTCCATTTCGGCCTCTCTCACCATACAACCTCAAACTTTCTGACTTTTGTCCTTGTTCCTTTTCCTACGTTGCTAATTTTAGAGACACTTACTGTATGTGAGGATGTCTTGCCAACAGAAGAAGTCATCCTGTGACAGTTAGACAGGATTCAAAATAAATTTTCCAAATCTCAATCAACAAGTCCTGCAGTACCACAGCGGTACTGTCTACCCATCACTGTGGGAACATTTCACATTAAGCTGCTCAGACTCCTCTAGTCCAAATGTAGGGAGGTAAAGAGAAGGCAGGGGGCTGTCAGAACAGCATGAGAATGAAAGCTCCCTGTAAAACCCATCTAGTTGTTTTGGCTCTGGATGTATAACGGCAACTACAAAAGCTGAATTTATTTTAGCTTGTTTGGGCTTATACTCCCTCTTTCCAGCTCAAATCTTCTAAATTTTTCATCCTCTCAAGTGCATTCTTGTAAGTCCGCAACAGAGAAATCAATCTGGCATCATAATTATCGGTAATGAGAGTCGTTTGGTTGACCCTCACCATGTTATTTTCCCTTGTTGTTGCTGCATTATGAGCTGCGCCGAAATCCTTTTCTCTCCCACTCGCATGCTCTCTTGCTCATCCTCCCTCCCTTACTGGAGACAGATGGGAGAGCTAAACGTTTAGTCCAGGACAATGCCTTCTGAAGGGTAGCCCGGAATGTCACCCGACAAATTTGAACACCTGCACTGGCAACTACACCTACTCTGCTAAACTGAATAGTCTGTGATTCAACCACAGCAACTTGCATAAGCTGCATTTTAAAAAAAATAAATAAAATCAGTAATATTTGAGATTTTGGGCTTGGCATGCACTTACACATAGCACACTAAACATGCAGTGATTCATTTGTCACACCAAGACTACTGAGCTTTCAACAAATTAGTCTGGTCTAAGGAAATTTGCAGAGCAACTTTAAAGAATTTGACACTAACATTAAGACGTAGCTCATATTTATAGCACCCAAAGGAAATAAGAAAACTCTTAATAAAAAAATAAAAGTTATTTATTGACATTGATGGTTCCATAAAGATCCTTTAACATCCATGGAACCTTTCAATTGAACATAAGTTTCTTTATGGTGGAAAAAGATTCTTTAGATTGTTAAATGTTCTTCACACTAAGAACTGCTCACTGAAGGGTTCTTTTGGGAACCCAAAAATGTTTTTTTGTTTTGTTTTCGTTGGTTTTTTTTGTCATTGCTGCTGCAAAAAAAAAAAAAAACCTTTTGCAACCTAAATTTTTAAGAGTGAACATGAAAGGTTGATATCCCTCATTGGAGTTGCAGGCTTCTTTCATGAATCCAAATATTCTAATATCAAGCCACTTACCCAGCAATGTTAAATGGTCACTTCCTAAGTTGCCCTATTAACCTAATAACATCTAGAGGGTCTGCAAAGGCAAACTGAGGTTTAACATCTCCATAATGACATGGTAAAGGTTAACCATTTGAAAAACCGTCTTGAAAAAACAGAATTTGTTTCTAACTGCCATCATCTTAATTTAAAACATTACGTTTTTAAATAATTTAAAAAAAATTTAAAAAAAAAACTTTCAGAGAAAGTAATATTAAAACAAGCATTGCTTACTTTCCATCTGTTAATGAAATGCCCAAAGCAATGTAATAGTTTCTGTTTAATTACAGGGAATCTGGGAAGTATACACAAGAAATATATATAATTTTTTTTTTTTTTTTTAATATATAACAAGAAAGGTAAAATCATTGTTGGATTTCAAAAAAGTATAACCTCCACTCCCTTTATTCTTATCACCTCAGCTTTCTTTATCAGCTATATGCAGCTCATCTTAAAATTAAAGATGGCACAAAATGAACTGGTTATGAAAGCATGCGTTTAAAAGTTCTTGAAAATGGTACATGCCGCAATGCCTAATTTTCGTGGTGTTATTGTGACACCTACTGGTTAATACAGATACTGTACTCAGCAATTTTTCCTACACAGATAAATGTTGAGTCAAAACAAATTAGCTTAATTCTAAGTTATCACTTCTTTTCCAAACACATAATACCTGCCAAGTAACTGGTGAGGAGATAAAGGAATAGTGATTTTGTATAAATCACCAGCTGAATAAACCCAAGTGATGCTCTTACAAAAATTTTGGCAAGAACTCTAATGATGAAGCTCTTTAACAAAGCATTTGTATGACATGTAATTGCAGAGAAATGAGCAGTACACAAAAGATGCTCGCATGACAGTGAAGAGGAAGCAATTATGAACTCCTTACAAAAAAAAAAGAAACAAATGTTTGATCTGTAGTCCAACCTATGCATGATAATATAAGAAGTATGTGTTGAAGATATTAAATTTTCATTGTGCACAATGGTCAGTTGTGTCAATGGTCACTCTAAAACTGGAGTTCAGCTGACTAAATCCCACTAATTACATTAAAAGGGTCAGAAACCAGAGGAGGAGGACAGTAGTCTCTTCTGGGAACGCAGGAAACACGAAGAGATGACAGGAGCAGATCGAGCGCAGCCTGTGACCAGTCGGAGAGATAATCCACTACTGGAGTTAAAAGTCAGCCTGTGGACCACCTGTAGTCTGAACTGTTCATTACAAGTTCAGCTGTAACAACCCCGGAGGGGGAAATAAAGAATGGCCTCTTAACAGTTACTGCATTCCGCACATTCTGACAGTACACATCATTCTGATAAAAGAAGTGCACTTATGTCCTGTGACTCAGAAAGGGTGTGTTGATGAAAACATCTCAGGACTGTTAAAAAAAAAATACCTCACATCTGTTTAGAGTAAAACAAATCCCTTATTTTTGAGCCGTTTATTTGGAAAGCACCTAATAGTCCCTGTGTTTTATCTGCTTCAACAGTCTCTCTATCATTGTAGAAAGAGTCAAGACAGCATCCAAAAATGTGGTTTGTTTGTTTGTTTGTTTTTGGCTTCTGTGCAATAAAAGCCATTTTTAATTTAAAAAAAAAAAAAAAAAAAAAAAACCCATATAACCATAGTGAGATACAATAAAGCCATTAAGTTTTAAAGAAAATAATTACATTTAAAATAATTACATTTCTGAGCTTTCTATTCATCAAAGAATCAAGAAAATGTATCACAGCTTCCATAAAAATATTAAAAAGCACAACTGTTTTCAACATTTAAAATAATAATAATAATAATAATAATAATAATGTTTCATGAGCACCAAATCATAATGATTACTGAAGGATCATGTGTCACTGAAGACTGGAGTAATAGCTACTGAAAATTCAGATTTGCATCACATACATGATCCTGAACATGTGCCACACTAATGAATCACTGTCATTCATTAAAGGAGCAGCTCACCTGAACATTTTAGCACCTAAATTATTTTAATTGTCACAATATGTTCTTATTTCCATGGTAATGTAATTTACAATATTCAATATTATGTTATTTACAATATTCAAAAGAAAATTATTATTTTACATTGTAATATTATTCCACAATATTACTGTTTTTTTATCAAATAATTAGTGAGCATGAGACTTCTTTATAAAACATTTTTTTAAAAATCTTACCAACCCCAAACCTTTAAAGAGCATATAGCTGCCTTGATATTTTACTTGGCATCAAAGATTTTAAAACTCCTCTCCTAAACCACACGGTGATATCTACAAAAGTCAAAGCCCATCATCTGATATTGGCACAGTGTCACTCATCATGTTGGGTGGGCATTCTGAAACAATACTGTACCTCCACCAGCACTAAAGCAAGACTGGATAATTCTGTCTTATCCCTGAGCTAATTTTATCCTTTGATTTAGCACTGGCAGTCAACAACTAAGTTAATGGCATTGAAAGAGGGGTTCAATGTGTGTGGGCGTGTTTTTATCCATCTGTCTCTCTGCTGTCTGTTTAAACATAACAAAAAATAATTGTTGCTGTTTCTTAAATCCATCTAAAACAACAACCATCATGCTGTCAATTTTA
Source organism: Tor tambroides (assembly GCA_021397915.2). NCBI lineage: Eukaryota > Metazoa > Chordata > Actinopteri > Cypriniformes > Cyprinidae > Tor > Tor tambroides. Next base: position 16,255 of record JAFVLL020036108.1, on the reverse strand, counting down.
AGAAATATCTACAATTTGCATAAAATTAGACATATTTGATTAATGAAGAAACAAAGAGCACTGACAGAGCAGATACAGACTAACTTGACAAAGTTCTTATAATGCACATAAATTTTTTTTGTAAATATACCTTGCATTTCATTGGCATTTAACGTTGTAGAATAATGAACCAGTCCTTCTAAAAGAATAAAATTATATCATGAATCCTCACTAAACAATCATCTACATTCCAATGACTCTTAAAACATCAGATATAAAATGTGCAACAACTTGACCTGCCATTATTTTTTACAACAGCAACATTAATCCATCTCATTTTCTTATTGTATCAAAATTGACATTATAAAACAACTCCCTACATATAACGTTACAAACAGACACACACATAACTACACAACTTAAGAAACCATTATTATTAGACCTTGACAGAAAACTATATCTATTTTATAATTTAAAGCTGTGTCTCTACATTCTCTATATTTTGTCACCATTGTTGGGTTATGAAAACATTTATAAAATTCGTTCGTTTTGAAGGTCCCCCTTCCCTATTTCACCATATATGAGTTCAACAAAGCTATACAGGCTGCTGTTTGGGATGGATACATATTTTACATAATTTAATACTAATGTGTTGATTGTTTTGCTGAAACTCATGTTAAGTCATTCATTCAGTGTTAGATATGTCAATACTGATGAACAATATTTGACACATTATTTTCTATCTGACAGTGCTGACCCATATAGAGTGACAGACAAGAAAATATTATTATGAAAACATTAAAGCAAGACATTGCACCAAAACACAGATGAATACGTAGCAGTCTCACTTCGCATTTTCCTAATAAGTTACTCAAGAACCAGTGATTCAGTAAGTTACTAGAGGCCTGACAGCAGCAGGGTGGGGACATATGACCACTTACTAGAATAATAAGCATTTATGAGAACAGAGACACCTTATATGATTATTTTAAAATGTGTAACTTACAAATTTAGGCTTCTTCTCTCCGTCATCTCCACTTAAACTGCCCTGAGATGACACTCCGACTCCAAATCCTTTCTTTCGATGTATTTTATTCTCCCTCCTTTGATTCGAGCCCTCATATCGCTGATGGCGGTAGTTATCCATGTCCAGGTGGTGAAGATATAGAACTATTTCTACAAGGTTTCCGGGTTTAACGTGAATCTAAGGGCTCATGATATCCCTAAAGATAACCGTTGAAAGAAACGAGCGCGAGCTCGGATTAAGTTGATGTTCTCGAGGGAACGTGCTGGTTGAGCGTTGACAGTAGTTGTCTAATAAGGCGGTAATCCAATTTCCAGTTCTTTAGATCTCACGAACACCCCTTTTCAAACCCCTAGATTGATGTAAGTGTTTAAAATATACTCCGGTGCGACAAAATAGTCAATTTTCCAAATGTTTATAGGTTGTCCAGCTTAGTAAAAGAAGAGAGCTGAAATGGAATACGAAGACATGTTATCACAGATGTCCAGCAATCTGAAACTCCCGCCTCGGAAACAGCCAATGAAATGCGTTGGATTGAGCAACACGTGATGTTCGTTCGAGTAAAGAATCTTCCATCGGAAAGAACATTACTCTGTTGTTTGCTTCCGCATATGGTCACATGGTTAACATCCGCGCTTCTAAGGTTTGTCCAAGAATATAGCCATATAGAACTTTTTTGTGTGATGTATATTATAAGGTTGTTTACAATATTAAATACTTAGGTTTTACTGTACTAAAGTAAAACGAATTTTAAATTTAAAATAGAATTTGGAAAATATTTACCATTTTTAACTAGGATTTTTTGTTTCTATAGTTTATACTTCTGTAAATATTATTATTATAGATTTAAAAATGTATTTGTTTTACGATTACAAATTTTTATTATTTACTATTTTTCTCGAAATGTCACACACCTAAATGAACACTAAAATATCTTTACACGTCAAAAATGTAAGAACAATATGTGAATATGCTAACAAGTTTCCCACTCACGGTGTGACTATGAAGTTACAGTAGGTGTCAGTAAAGAGTGGACTGTCTAGCTTGTATCTAACATAAAACAGCATTCACTGCATTCTTGAAATGCAGTTGGCAGGACTTACTAAAGTGGAAAGAAAAAATCATACATTCAAGTTTTCCAACATCATGGTTCAGAAATAAAATGACAGTTGTTGAGAGAATGAACTGCAATAAGAAATATGTCTTGATGTTCAGCAGTTTTAATTTTTGTTTAATTGAAATTTTGTTTTGTATTTTAATTCATTTTAAGTCATCTTGAGGCCCACTAGTGAGTATCTCATTACATAATAACTAAATTATTTGGTTTTACTCAGTGATTAACATGTACTGGAGAAAAACATTTACTTTGTAATGCAATATTCCCCCACTTTCAGTTGTTAAACGAAAGGTTAGATTTTTGTTAAGTTTTTTAGTGAAAGATCAAAAGGATAAACAATGCAGACTCATTTTCACAGCCTTCTTTGCTCATATTTACCAAGGGGGCTAATAATTCTGACCTCAACTGTATGCTCACCATATGATATAACAAATGTAACATGCAGTCTGTTGCATTAATCCCAATATAAAATATCCTTTAGGTCAAGATACCTAATGAAAAAAAAAAAGCATGACAGTGCTCCCATGAACAGCACATTTATTCACCATTCAGCAGATAGTTTTCTATCTCTGTACAAGCAATATAGATTCTGTTAGCATATAGTCTTTCTATAGTACAATAATCATTTACACAAATATACACAATTTCAAATATAAACTTGTTCCAAAGTACAACATATACTGTTTTTTATTTAATGTTTTCACGACGTAGCATTTTATTGAGGCAGTCCACACAATTTATTTTCTATGGTGGGTGAAGAGCACAGGCAACAGTTAAGCGGGCTCAATCAGCACAAACCGAAACGGAGACATGGAAGAGGATTCCTTGAGGACGACCTACAGTACAGCTGGGCTGGATAAAACTCTTTGGATCATGCACTATCAGGCCTTTCTCTATGCATTGACCGTGATTGTCAGTTGTTGAAGTTCATTGCTCTGATATGGTAATGTTTTTTTCCTCTTAAAGTAACACCTTGTTATTGTATGGCACATTTAAAACAGTCTCAAATCATGTGCACTTGAATGTGTCCATTGTGCAAAACAAATATTTCCTCCACACTGAACCCAAGTGCATAATGTATTGATCAAATAAAAGTGTACGAGCGCACTCTCATTCAAACACATTCACACGCGCACCCTAAGACAACACGCTTGTATGCATGCATGTTAACATTTCTGCTTCTCTCTCTCTCACTTTCACTCACTCATATTGGAAGCTTGTTTCCACCACAAAAGTAAAAAATAAATAAAGTAATTTTGACATTTTATCTCAAAATTTAGATTTTTTTTCTCGCAATTGCGAGTTTATATCACACAATGCAGATTTTTTTTTTCTTGTAATTCTGAGTATACATCTTGCAATTCTTTTTTTATTTCTTCCACTAAATAAAAAAGATAATTGAGTCTTTCATAGAATTCCAAGTTTATACTTTCTCACAATTCTTTTTTTTTTTTGGACCACAAAATATAAAAACTAAAAAAGTTAATTGCGACTCACAATTGCAACTTTTTTCTCGCAACTGCAAGCATTTATCTCACAATTTTGACTTTTCTTCTCTGAACTCTAAATTGAAATATTTTATCTTGAAAATCTAATTTTTTTCTCTAAATTCTGAGGTTGTCGGAATTCTGACTTTTTTTTCAGTTTACATCTTGCAATTCTGTTTTTTTACATCATGAATTAAAAATAAAAGTTAATTGTGACTATCTCACAATTCTGACCTTTTTCTCACAATTACAAGTGTACCCTATATCTCACAAAATATCTTGCAATTGCTAGTTAACATCTCGCAATTTTTTTTCTCAGAGCTGTGAATTTATATACTTTATATCTCAGATTATACACACATACACATATATACATATATATATATATATATACACATACAGATAATATTATATTGTATATATATAGAGAGAGAGAGAGAGAGAGAATTCTGAATTGTGAGAAACTCAAAACTATGAGAAAAAAAAATTCTGAATTGTCAGATATTGCATCAGAATTTTGAGAAACAAGGTCAGAATTATGAGATAAAAAGCCATAATTACCTTTATTTATTTATTTGATTCCATGGCAGAAATAAACTTCCATATTCTCATGCACACACACAGCCCAGCAAAATCATTCTACACCTGTGATATAATCTGCATATTAAAACTGGGTGATCGAGACTGTTTGGACAACGGGCTTCCAGAGGAGAACGGACTCCCGGGAGAGAGGAGATCCTGGCTCCGTGTCACTCGCCCTAGCCGTTCATCTTGCAAGCTGATGGCTGATAGATAATGCGCCCTGTCTGCACTGAGGCTTCCCAGCGATAGGCTATCTGTAGGTCCCGATGAGCCATTTAGGCCGGTACAGTCAAGAGACTTGCTAGAAGACGTGTTGCTGGTTTTAGGCGGCGCACCAGCAAAGGGAGGGATGTAATGCGGGTCCAGAAAGCGTCTGGGAGCACTGGGACTCGGGCTGCGACTGCTTTCTGCAGTACGGAGGCTGATGGCAGGGGGAGGGGACTGGTGCCGTTGGTGGAGGCTTCGGAGGGCGGCTCTGGTGTCAGCCGACGTGCTCTCCCTCTGCCTGGCTCCCGGATCGCGGGAAGGTCGAACGCCCGTTATGACCCAGTCACGTTTCACGCTGCTGGGCTGGCTGCTGCTGGAAGCCCCAGAGGAAAACCCTTCATCTGGGTCAAAAGAGTCCTCTCCACAGCTCACGCCGTCGGCATCTAAAACACAGCGAGGGAACAATGAGGCAGAGAAAACAGAAAGCTGGATTAACTAGATTTGCATTTCCTAGAGGAAATACCAGCGCTTGCAAGGCAGCAAAAGAACAGTGTTAGGTGAGCTTAGAAGTAAGCTCAGGCTTTTGGATGTGTCCGCATCACAGCTGCTTTGACACTCAGCACGTATCTTGTGCTGATTCTCCTGCGCAGCTGATAGAAAACAACATGACACCGTCTTTGAAGTGTAAAGCTGCGGTTACACTAGACTCCATTCACTCCTTTCACTTCCATTCATACAAACGTGAACGTGGGAGAAACTCAAGCTCAGGGGGACAATTTTGTTCGTGAACTCTAATGAGATGATTCTCAATACACTACAGTTCAACAGTTTTAGGTGGGTTTATTTTTTTCTGAATACTTTTATTCAGTAAGCATGCATTAAATTAAGCTGATCACAGTAAATGCTCACATAAATGCTAATCTTTTGAACATTTTAGTCATTAAAGAAAAAAATGCATCATGATTTCCACAAAAATATTAAGCAGTACAAATGTTTTCAACTTTGATAATAATAAGAAATGGTTCTTGAACAAATCAGCATATTACAATGATCCCTGAAGTATCATGTGACATGATGACTGGAGTAATGGCTGCTGAAAATTTAGCTTTGCCATCACAGGAATAAATTACATTTTAAAATCTATTCAAAAAGAAACTTATTTCAATTAATAATAATAACTGTACAAAGAAATTAATATAACTGCCTTTCCTGTATTTTTGATCAAATAAATGCATCCTTGGTGTGCATAAGACTTCTTTCAAAAACATTAAAAAAGAAAAAAACCTTATTGACCACAAACTTTTGCACAGTAGTGTAGATTAAGAAATGCTGTGTTCACCTCAGAAGTTCCTATTTTCAAGTTTGGAAATACAAGTAAGTTTTTGGTTGGAATAAAACGGATGTGCTGGACAAATATAATTTTCCCTCTCTTTTTCACTTCTCACAAAGACACAAAGCTTTCTAGCAATAACGCAAGAGCAAAGGATGCACATTAGAGGTGTAATTGATGCACATGTTCATTTTTTCAATCTTTAACAACATTTTTCATTAACATTACACAAAATACAATTTGATCCAATTATTATGATCAAAAAAATGATAAAGCTTTAACTTGTTATTGATAATTATGACACGATAGTGGTATTCATGTGCACTCAATTTGCAAAAAAACTGTACAATCATTCCAACATGACCTGAACACACCAAAACAAGACCAATTACAATTCTGTATGCAAATATTAAATAATATTTGAATGAACCTGTACATTAAGTGGTTTGAGCTACATGAACTGCAGAAATTTGTAAAGAAGGAAAAAGAAGAGGAATGTCATTCTATCTTGCCTTGCAAGCACTGTATCCTAAAACAAAACTGAATGCAAATAAAACACAAATGATCACAATACAACACTAAGGTATGTGGAGACACTAGTAACAAACAGAAGGAAGTTTTCCATGCAATGGGGTCAGTTCAATCTGTAGGCCAGTGAACACTTTCTATGACCAAGAAGGGCAGGGCTTGTGCATGGACTGTCTAATGGTGAGATGTTCCTGAGCCCTGCCTACCCCCTTGCAAGGTTAGGTGAATGGTGCACTTTATCCGCCCGCATGCCACAGGATTTTCTGGTCTCTCCGTGGGGGTGTATCGGCTGGGTGTGATGGAGGCGTAGAATTCAGTCGTGGTTGAGAAATCAAAACAATCTGAGGTGAAGACAGTGAGCACACTGAACATGATGCTGACAGAGGGAAAATTTCACAGACAAAAATGGCCACCTTTTCCTGATGCTTGAATGGAGGGACTGATGAGGATGTTAATGTTCTCATTATGACTTTTAGTGATGATGAAAAAAAATAACCAAAATAAAAGATGAGTATAAAATGAAGATGTTTTGGTCACACTTTCGTTTGGGAACCAATTCTCACTATTAACTATGACTTTTGCCTCAATAAACTCCAAATTTGCTGCTTATTAATTAGTAAGGTAGTTATTAGGTTTAGGTATGAGGTAGGATTAAGGGCCAGATTTACTAGCTTGCGCCAGCGCTAACCGTCTTTTGGCATTAAAATAGTACTGTCAGGATTTACTCAAGACACGCAGTGAAGAATTAGCACTGAAAAAGCGTGGACACAGTTATTTTTGTGCCTGACATTACTGAATATGCATTTGTAGGAGTTTCCCTTTCAGGCGCAAAATTTTTGAGAGGAGAGTATTAAAATGAATCACGCATTTACTAACACTTGCACTTGTCAAATTACTGGTATTTGCGTCATTATTTAATGCCCAAAAAAAGCAAGTCTTAAAGCAGGCGGCAATTTGTGCTGCTCTTGGTAGATTGCGCTGGTCATTATGAAAACGATCTGGCTCCGTCTGTGTTCTTTAACGTGTGATTCGTCAGTAAATCACACACAGAATCCCCCTCCCTTCGGCGGTTTTATGGAATTGCACTCTAACGCAAATTTGCCCTGTTTAGTAAATCTGGCCCTAAGACTTTTAAAATATGGTCATGCAAAATACGCCATTAATAAGTGCTTTATAAGTACTAAAAAATGTCAGTAATATCCATGCTAATAAGCAAATAGTTAATAGTGAGAATTTGTCCCTAAAGTATTACCGAAGTTTTTTGCCTAACTGTGTGTGTGTGCGCATATTTCACATACCCTCTCGTTTCCAGCGGAGACGACGAATGGAGGCGGCAGTGACAGCTGCCTGTGAGACGCATCTCCTGGCAGGCGTTACTTCCACCTCCAAAAGGTTCCGCGAACCCTCTGGAGGACGGGACGGAAGTGAGCGACTAATTGCATTCGCCACCTGAGGATCAGAGGTCAATGACATGCAGTGAAATATCACATTTCCATTAAAGGTGCCATAGAATGCATTGATACAATATTTAAAATTGTTCTCTGATATCTACATAGAAGGTAAGTGCCTTAGGTAAGGGCAAAAATTCTCCAGAAACAGTTTTACATGTCCATTTACAACCCTAAGATTTCTCTCCAGAATGAAACGGTCTGTTATTGGCTTATTTGGAGGGGTCATGAATAGTAATGTTGAGCTCTGCTCTGATTGGCTGTTTCACAGTGCGGCTCCGCTCTGATTGGCTGTTTCACAGTGCGGCTTATTTCAGTAGCTCACAGGAAGGAAACACAGGGAAATATATATATTTCAATACTTTCTCACGCAGTTATATCATCGGCTAATTATAGTGTAAATAAAATGCGGGCATCAGGGAGCCGCTATTAATATGCTGGGCATTGAAACTGCTTTCAAATGCACGATCGCGTTTTACTTTCATTTTTGAGATTCGCGATCGCACGAACTCCGTTTATACTATGGAGCGGCAGTACTTACCACACATTTTACAAGATCAGATGCTTGTCAGTGGTGCTCAGGATCTGTAATTCATTCGCCGTCATCCTCAGTCATCTCTCCTTACTCTGTTTATGTGGCATGTGAAATCTTATGTACTGTAACAGGCTACCGCTAGCAAGGAGCTAACCATGTCCCTTTAGTGGCTTGCACTATTTTATTAGAACGCGTTATTTGCTTTCCGTGCCTTTCTGAATACAGACACCAACCCATCCACTTCACACCCCCTGCACAGCCTGGAACATAACATTTATATCCATGATCTGCCATTTTCGCTGTTGTCCTCGCTTGTTTCTTCACAATACCTGCAGAACTTCTGATGGTTCGGCTGGCGGCTGGCCTAGAACATGTGCGGGTTTATGCAAATGTTGGGGGCGTAACTATTAGTGATCCAGACTGTTAAGTCACAGTCGGTGTTATGTTCTGATTCGCCTATTTTTCAGTGGTCTTTTTTTATTCACGAGATTTACATAAGGAGGAGGAAACAATGGTGTTTGAGGCTCACTGTATGTCATTTCCATGTACAGAACTCTTATTTTTCAACTATGCCAAGGTAAATACAGTTTTCCATTCTATGGCACCTTTAAGAATTGTTATCTAAATGATGCTCTCAAAAGGCAACTTCACTAGTACAGTACATTTGAGTCCAAAAGTCTGAGACCACCAGTGAAAATGCTTCCATTTTGCATTTTTAGAAAAGACAAAAACATCTGATCATATGTACAATGAAGTAATTCACATCAGTCAGCCTTTGCTTGTTTGATATAAAACTGAAATTTATTTATGTGATTGCTGATTAAGAGATCTTTTAATATCTCCTCTTCATTTTATGTTGTAGTATTTCTTTTGCTTTAACTTTTTCAAAGACATTGAGTTTTCTCTGTTTAAATGAAAACTTCAAAAAATTTAGTGTCTCAGACATTCGGACCCTACTGTATTTTCCCCAAGTGTACTGTAACAAATGACTTTTACCAGTAATGGCTGGGCATGGAGATCTATCTGTGCTCGGTAGAGGATGTCATCCAAAGCTTCCCTCCCCAGATCCCACTGCCCATTATAACTGTTGATGGGAGAGAGTATCATCATGCAGATGAGATCATTAGCACACCACTCAAACCGTTAATTGAAAATGAACAGGAATTAAATATATAATTCATTTCCTTCTCTTACTAATGTAAAATAAAAATAGCTTTTGATGTTGCTCAGAAATAAACACGTTTGGGGTTGATAAGATTTTTTTGAAATAAGCTCACCACAGCTGCATTTATTAGATCAAAAACACAGTAATACTGTGAAATATTGGTAACACTTTAGTATAGGGAACCATTCCCACTTTTAACTAGTTGCTTATTAACATGCCTATTATTAACATATTGGCTGTTTTTTAGTACTAATAAAGCACATATTATGCATGACCATATTCTACATTCCTAATCCTACCCAATACCTAACTTAACAACTACCTTACTACAGTAACTATTAATAAGCAACAAATTAGGAGTTTATTGAGGCAAAACTCATACTGAAGTTAATGGTTTGTTAATAGCAAGAATTAGACCTTAAAAAAGTGTGACTGAAATATTATTAGATATGTTTTCTACCTTAATATATGTTAAAATGTCATGTATTCCAGTGATGGAAAAACTGAATTTTCAGCATCATTACTTCAGTCTACATGTCACATGATCCTTCAGAAATCATTGTGATGATTTGCTACTCAACATTTCTTATTGTTAGTACTATAAATGTTGAAAACAGTTGTGCTGCTTAATTTTTGTGGAAAACGTGATATATTGTTCTCAGGATTCTTTGATGAATAGAAAGCATTTATTGAAAGTATAAATCTTGGTCACACTTTATTTTAACGTCCAATTCTCACTATTAACTGTGACTTTTGCCTCAAACTCCTAATTTGCTGCTTATTAATAGTTAGTAAGGTAGTTGTTAAGTTTAGGTAATGGGTAGGATTAGGGATGTAGAATACAGTCATGCAGAATATGTGCTTTGTAAGTACTAATAAACAGCCAATATGTTAATAATAGGCATGCTAATAAGCATGGTAACTTACATGGCATGATAAACAGCAGTCAGCATCTGCACCATAAACTCTGGCTCCAGTCGTACACGGTTACACGGGTCCTTCCACGACTTCTGCTGCTGCCGCGGGTAACCGCTCACACACAGTCTGCATAACGAGAAAGATTCAGAGAGAATCTTTAATGATATGTTTATTTGGAGGTCTTTATGCTAATGCTGTGACCCCACCACAGAAATCCTTTGCTCTCTCTCTCTCTAAATCAATATTCCATTTAATCCATTTACTCATTCCATCTCTGCCTGTTCCAGCAAGAAATTTCAGAGAGAGAGAGAGAGAGAGAGAGAGAGACAGGCCGAGACGTTCCTGGATCATTAACGGAAAAGACAACTCCAGCACCCCTTACCGTGTGCTCATTCTGCAAACTGATTGGTGGGAGGACGCAGGCATAAAGACCACAGCTGAGTTGTAGCAGAGCATCAGAAAAGACAGCACCTCAAACCTGCAGGAGACACACACATGCTGCTGTTACATAACCCCCCTATGACATCTGCATAATTTTACAACGACAAATCAGACAGCGGTACATTATGAGTCAGCGACTGTTGCCGTGCATCTAGCCGGTGGAACAGGTAATAACAAATCACACTACATCTGCACGGATATCACTGTCATGAAGCTCCAGCAGTGGTTTAATGAAATAAAAATGCTGAGAAATCATTACAGCCTATTTCAGCCTGCAGGAAAAAAGTAACAGCTGAGTCACTGCAAAAAAAAACGGCCCAGCGGGCGATAGTGTGATTAATCAAATGCCCAGAAATATTCCCTACTTCCTCCATAAGAAGGAATAAGTACAAAACATCAGTTTGCCCCCCCCCCCCCAAAAAAAAATCACCTGTTCTGTGAGGTTAATGTCTCTCTTTGAGATAGCAGACCGCTGTACACCACGCGGATGAGGTCGTGCTGGTTCAGGGCTCCCTCGGTTAACGCCATGGACCCCAGGCTGGATGGCTGAGGTAAATTTAAGAGCATTTGGCTTTAGTGATAAATAATTTAGTTATTCAGCTAGTAATTCATGTAATCCTCACAAACAAAATGTATTGAATATTCATGTCAATTGCTTTTCAGTCTATTCAATAGAAACCAGATTACTTGAGAAATGGGCCTTATGTTCATTTGGCAGAGCATGTAAACAAGTGTCAGATGGAGTTTATCCTGCTGAAAGAAACATTTTAAACCAGTCTAAGCTGGTTTGCTTGGTGTATTGGTTAGTTTTGGAGAGATTTAGATGAACAGACTGGCCTCCCAGCTAAACCAGACAAATATCAGCTTGGCACATTTGACACGTTTTGTTTTTGGAACAGCTGGAAATACAGGTTAACCTGTGATGTTTTTCTTGAAATTTTGTGCCTTTTTCTCATAAATACGCATGCAAAGTGTGTACAAAAATTATATTTAGATTTTTGATTATGATGTTTTGGGTCAATCTGACCTGCATATTCTATGGTTGAAAGCAGCTGCACAGACCCAAAATCAATTTTTTTATTTTTTGTGTCATTTTCTTAACTACCCGCTGAGAGTATTTACATTGATAGACTTGGCAGATGCCATTTATAAGAAGAAACTGCATTGAAGGCATGCATTTTTAGCAGTTTATGCATGTTCAGTTAGCTGAAAATTGAAGTATTAATGTTAAAGTTTTATTTTTTTGACCAACTTTTTTTTTTTTTAGTTGTGCGTTTTCTCATAACATTATTTTTTGTTAATTCTTCTGAATCCAATTAAGGTCAGTTTGACCTGACCATAACAACTGTACTATTTTAACCAAATACAAGGGCTGTCAAACCATTAAACCCAATGGTTTACTTAGTGGGGCTAGTTGCATAAATTTAGCCCCTATGTTAAGACAGTGTCTTAAGTATGTGTTTGACCAACTAACAGTTAGCCAAAGGGTAATCAGTCTTATTTTTGGATTCAAATTAGACTAATCTATGATTTTATGTAACAGAATTTTAAAAAATATGACCGGTCCTAAAGAAAAAAAATTAGGTGACTAATTTTTAAGACTAGTCTAAACCTTTTATGCAAATGGCCCCAGGTTTGACAGCTCCCAGAACACCCCAGAAACAATCAGGCTTTGTAAAAATCTAGGTTTTCTAGCTTTTTGTAGGTGTGGTGCATTATTTTCTAGTTTCCTGTACCAATGTGAAATGAAAGCAGATCTGCGTTTTGTGTGCGTAATAACAGGAGATATCATCTTCATTGATCTGACACTGATACCTCCTGTATCTCAGACATCCAATACAGGTCAGATTCAAAAGTGTTCGTATTTTACTTCACCTCTTACCTCATGGTATATTGAAGGCTTGGAGAGAGACGGTATGGTGAATGACAGCAGCTTTCCATTTCCTTTACTGTCCACAATTTCCTGTAACACAAGATGTACATATAGCGTACTGTATGTCAACTTTAGATACTGAATTTCAGGAAAACGGAGGTAATGCACAATCACCAATCTCTCACCAGGTTATAGATCCCCAGTAGCAGGGCTTCCACGCAGCCATTGCGGTAGCGTTCTCTGCTGGCAGAATGACGCAAGTACACCCAGATGAGTTCAGGCAGGAACTGCAGAGTAAACTGACGCAAACCCTCCTCTAAGCTCCGGTACAACTCAAACAACTGATGACACACCGGAGCCAGCAGCTAGAGAGGAAGAGACACAAAGACGACAATGATATAAAGTAAATCAGACATTAGAACTGAGAGGAACATTCCATTAGAACATGAATTTAAAAAACACTGCATAAGGAAGCAGCACATTTAAGACAAACTATGAAAATTAAACTAATGTTATAATATATGAAATTATATAGTCGATCAGTTTCAATCAAATTTCTTTCCTTGCAAATTTTGCTGTCACATTGCTCTTTTTAAGGGAAAAATGATTTCATAATTTAAAAAAATATATTATTTTTTTTATTAAACTAATACAATTTAACCCAACTTGAAAATGCTGACATATTTAAGATCATGGAGGCATGGAAAATATTAACCAATAATAATGGCAGTACAGTATTATTTTAATATTATGTATAAACTATTACAGTATTTATTAATATTTTAAATTTGCTTTTATTTTAACATTTTCAGTTTTCATTTTAATTTCAGATTAAGTTTTAGTCATTTTGTGATATGATTTTATCATTTTTTTAATATTTCTATTTAGCTTTATTTTTAGTCATTTTAGTACTTCAACTTGCAAATGCAACATTTCTAATTTTCATTTTTTTAAGCTTAAATGTTTCATCTAATATTAGTAGTTTCATTTCAGCTTTATTTCAGTTAATGAAAAGGATTTTTAATAGTTTTCATTTTAGTTAATGATAACAACACTCAATAATCTGAATGAATAAAAAAGTCCTAACACAAATCATGCCATTTCAAATCACCTCTGAATGAGCATATCAACACGTGCTTTCAGAATGAATCATTACCCAACAAAAGACCCTTTTGACAAAAAATACCCATAACATTCTTAAATTAAACATAAATCCGGCCTGAAGCGTTTCAAACACTTCATCATACCTCACTGCTGGGCTGCTCCTGAATGACAGCGTAGAGAGCAGGTACAAGAGCTTTCTTCAGACGCAGGCTGCCAGAATAGCTGCGGATTTGATCATCAGGTAAAGTCTAAAGAGGAGAAACGGTGGTTGGCATGACCAAGCAGCCTCAACCTGAATTGGCCTGGAACTGAATTAACTTGGAGGCTGAAAATATTCCTCCATTAAATTCTGAGATTCTGAAACCAAATGTGGTTAATGGGACACTGCGCTCAGATCACTTGGGAAGGGAGGACTTAATTTGAGTGAGCTATATAAAAAAAAATGGCATATTAAATCCTGCACGGATGTCAAACCTCTCACCTTGAACTCTGAGAGCCATTCCTCCACCACACCACGCTCTGAGCAGAGCATGGTCCTCCTGAGAGAGAAAATAAGGAAAAGGTGAAGGGAGTAAGAAAAAAAAAAAAAAAATTTAATAAATGAAGATTATTACCTCTCTTACACCAAAATCATTGCCCAAAATGATTTTGCCAGGCAAATTTCTTTTCTCATCAACCACGAAAATAGATTTTGCATTATTCCATTAGGTGATGCAAATCAGTTTTATGGCTAGTTTTAATGTCATTTTGTCAAGTTTAGACACACTTGGACTTAATTTATATTTTTCATGATCTTAAAAAACTTTTGATCTAAAGGTTTATACTTAAATACTTAAAAGTAGACAAATATAATGAATATCTGCAGTACACTATTGTTCAAATGTTTGAGGTCAGTATGATTTTTTTTAAAGAAAATAATGCTTTTATTTAGTAATGATATATTAAATTGATCAAAAGTGACAGTTTATAATGTTACAAAAGATTTCTATTCCAAATAATTGCTGTTCTTTCTATTCTATTTTCTATTCAACAAAAATCCTGAAAAAACCGTATCAAGGTTTCCACAAAGATATTATGCAGCAACATTGATAATGAATAGGATCATGTGACACTGAAGGCTGGAGTAATGGTTGTAATGTAATTTCTTATTATTATCAATGTTAACAGTTGTGCTGCATAATATTTTTGCAGTTTTTCCCTCAGGATTTTTGATGAATAAATGTTCAAAAGAACAGCATTTATTTGTAATAAGCATATGGGCCAGCATAAACCATCTAAGACCAGCTTTTATTTTATTTTTTAGCAAGGTTGAATTCTTCAAAGAATCTCTGGAAATATAAGATTTTTTATTTTTTTTTGCTTAACATTTTTTGGGTCAATACTGTACTTAGTTCTTATTCCTTCAGTTGTGTTATTGTATGATTTAGATTTATTATGGCTTTAACATGTGCAAAAATGTATTTACTCCCCTAAAACGTTTTTAGTGTTCCTTTTGGCTCACCTGACTCAAACCCAGCTCAGAAGTGTAGATAAGGAGAGATGTGGCTCAGATTCTCCATGTCTCTTGTTCTCTGGTCAAACAGCCTGCAGATAAAAAGACGACGAATCCCACAATTAAAAAAACTCCATTAAAGCTCACACACCTGTCTGACACATATGCATCATGGTTACTACAGCGACTGTTGGCTCATGTTCCACAGTGAGCGTTTAATATTGCAAACACACACACAGGTGTTGCCCCATTCAGTCCTAATACAGGACGTCTGTGTTTATGCATGTTTGTGTGCAGCTCTTAAAATGGCAGGCTCTGCATATGGCAGTGTGTTGTGAGGGGGAGAGTGCTGTGCTCTGATTAGACAGCAGCGCTGTGCTGGGGGTTTGGGAGTGAATCTGTGGTGAACAGAACAGATGCTTTACACGCTAAACAAAATCTGCCGACATCCCAAATCCTACTTGCGTTGTCGAGACATGACCTAAGATAGCCTAGAGGAAGCAAAGTTAACTGCACTTACAGCTAGTGCTATATGTTGTTTATCACTTCATTTAAAGCTTTGCATGCGTTGCTCATCTACTTGCACTCTGCAACTAGCATCAAAAAAATATACATGCAAGGTTACATCTTTAAGATACATGTGACCCTGGACCACAAAACCAGTCTTAAGTTGCTGGGGTATATTTGTAGCAATAGCCAAAAATACATTGTATGGGTCAAAATGATCCAATTTTCTTTTATGCCAAAAATCATTAGGATATTAATTAAAGATCATGTTCCATAAAGATATTTTGTAAATTTCCTACCATAAATATATTAAAACTTCATTTTTGATTAGTAATATGCATTGCTAAGAACTTCATTTGGACAGATTTTCTCAATATTTTGATTTTTTTTTTTTTTTTCACCCTCAGATTCCAGATTTTCAAATAGTTGTATCTCGGCCAAATATTGTCCTATCCTAACAAACCACACATCGATGGAAAGCTTATTTATTCAGCTTTCAGATGATGTATAAATCTCAA